>BEHA01000665.1:3838-30536 GCA_002897215.1 Eschscholzia californica subsp. californica | reverse complement strand
CCGCTTTGCACACATAACTCTGAAAAAGGTACCTGAGTAGAAAAAGGAGTAATTTCATGAGAGTAACTGCCCTAGATAGACTAACTTGTCCAAATTAAGAGACTCAGATGGGACATTTCATGTCTCATCATAGAGATAGGGAGAGAAAGTGAGATTTACCTTCGAGTGAGAGAGAGTTGCTATGGTGGTGGCTGAAATCCTAAGTTTTTAATTTTTTGAATTAAAATATTATTTGAAGGAAGATTTTAATATTAGTCATTCTAATATTTTAATAAAGATTATTTTGTACATAAATATTAAATCAAATCATTCCCGAGAATGAGACACACAGTTGTCAGGATTGTGATTCCTAAGAATCACATCCTATTCCCACGTGATTCTCGCGCGCCAAACATGACCTAAATTTCTTACATCCTTGGAACGGGGCACCCACACCTGACTACCAGTAAAGATGCCTAGCGCACGAACGTGTGCGTACGAGACTTGGACCGACTGTGAACAGTCTCTCTCTGACGCAAAAGCTTTCTTCCCCGGCGATTTCTTCAATTCCAAATGTAGAAAGAAGAGAAAAAGTGGTTCCATTTTGTTTCCCTAGATCATTTAGTCATGAGAATTCATTTTTATTCAATCATTTTTCTTCACTAATTACTTGAACCAGATTCATTATTCTCTTCGAGATTTGAAGTATACCTTTCTACTGTTAGAATTCGCCCCCAAAAATTATATACAAATGAGTAGAGAATCGCAACAACGGCCAACCGCCTTAGATCATCTCCGCAACGCTACTGCCGGTGCTGCTGCTGGTCAGTCATTTTCCTTAACAACCTCTATCTAGGGTTTCTCTTTTATTTTGTTTTCTCTAATTAGGGTTTTCTCTTTTCTGTTGAATTCTTTCCTGTATATTTAGAATTGAGAGTTCTAACTGTAGATTATTGATTCAGGTGCAATTGCTGCAACCTTTGTGTGTCCATTAGATGTGATTAAAACAAGACTTCAGGTCCATGGCCAGCTCTCTCATCCTGTTCAAAAAGGTACCTTTTTTTTTTGTACAGAAAGAATTCTTATACTCTTGTCACTGAGATATTATATGATTATGTTGAAAATTTAACATTTGGGGTGAGGGGGAAGTGAAAGAAAGTATGTCAAAATTTCAACATCTAACAAATAAGAAATAGTCATCTTTGATATTTCTATGGTATCTCATTTTACCCAAGCAATACATTTAAACATTCTAACATGAGTTTCTTTATTGTTTATCCTATGTGGAAGCTTGAGAAACAAATGACATAACATTTACATACTTCAGTGAGTTGAGTCTTAATTTAAAATTTTATTTTTACAATTGTGAAGTACTCCAAAGTAGATAATATAAATTTTGTATTGTTTAGTAAAAGTGAAATAAGTGTCAACCGTGGGGTGGTAACCCAAGATTACGTGGTTAAGTATATTAACATACCAACTAGACTAAATAAAACTACGTATGTAACTTGTGTTGCCCTACTGAGTAGTACTATAGGGTAAATGAAAAACAACAATCATTTTTTTTTGGATACAAGATAAAAAATAGGACTCACCCGAAGGTATCACAAGAAAGTATATAACATTGTGATCTCCTAATTAGATACCTATCAGACGTTCTGAACCTTGAAATTATTAGCAAATAATAATGAAAGTTATAGGCCAATGTAACAAAGCCACAAAATGTTAGGACAACACCAAAGAAGGCAGTCGGAGGCTCGACCATGAGGAACCCCCATTAATAATCTCACAAGGACACGAAAGAAACTCATGGGTTGAGAAGATATAAGCAGTTTGACTCGGTTGAGTAACTCGGCTTGGACTCAGGAGTAGCTCGGGTCGATCTTGGCCGAGTCTTCAAGTCTTGGCTTTGCCCTAGTAACTAGGCTGACTTGGTCGCATCCCGAATCATCATGACTCGATGAGCCACCGAGTCGGGGTGAAACTTCTCGTTCTTGTTCATGTCTCCCATCCTCCCTCTCGACTTTTTCTTCTTCCTTTTCTTATTCTTTGTTTGTTTGTCCTTCTAGACTAATATTCCCTTCTTTTCTCTTCTTGCACGTTTGATGTTCTTTCCATTCTTTCTTTTTATTTCTTCTCTTCAATCTTTCCTTCTTCCCTTGGTTCATTTCTAATTTTTTTATTTCCTTCTTTCCTTTTATCATCTTCGTCTTCCCTTTGTTCCCCATTTTTCATTATTTTCTATGAAATTGGAGTGTATTTGAGAATTATGTGACATATATAGAGAAGGATAACATGTATATAATTATATCAAACTCAGCCTAGCTCAGTTTAGAGCAAATGCATGAAAATTGCATAAGAACTAATATGGCATTGTATAGTCAAAATTTGAACTTCATTTGCATATGACCATGACTCAGCCTGGCTTGGCCGAGTAACTCGACTCGGGCTCGGCCCTTGGCCGTCTGGCCTAGCCTGTGGATAACAATTTAGGAGGATGAGTGAAAACTCATAGAAAATTGATAAAATAGGAACTGAAAGCTTGATACTTAGTCTCTTTCGTTCTGCTTTTCATCTGTTATTGCGTGGATTTTTTCTTAACTTTTATTGTTTGGCTGGAATCAGGTAGTATTATTGCTTCAAGCCTGCGAGAAATAATTAAAAATGAGGGTATAAGGGGAATGTACAGTGGCCTGTCTCCTACAATATTGGCCCTACTACCAAACTGGGCTGTGAGTTCTTTCTTACTTTAGTTGTATCAAGAAAAACTGGACTTGGTATCTTGTTGTTCTCAAACATATATCTATTTTTCTGTTGTATAGTATCACTTGAGGATGAATGTTAATTTTCTGGAAGTTTAGTCTCACGTGTTCTACATTTTACCGTTTAATCTATGGAACTTTAAGTAGTAGTGTAGGATTACAGAATATTACTTCAGATGACCATTATTAGACAATCTTCTAAACTATTGGGGACAGAGTGTAATAGGAAATGTTAACCTAGTTAGAATTTGGACACTTGAGTTATATTAGTTAGTGGGAATCTTCAAGTTCAAGTATATTCTGGAAAGTGAAAGTTAAATTTTGAAAGTATTTATTCATTGCGTAGTTGCGTACTTGCATACAGGACTGAGCCATAGTGTGCTGTGGTGAGAAGCTATCACAAAATGCTGCTTATGTGATGTATGCAGTTGCTTTAGACTTGGTTTTCTTCCATACCTTTTTCTCTAGTACATAAACATTGATTCAACTATCTCTCATTTTCTTACCGAAGTTCTTGGTTGTTGTATCTTGGAGGATTGTCAATATTGCATATTAAGCTCATTTGTTGTAGTTAGTGAAGTTGCTGGGCTCTCTGGTTAAGATAATTTAATAACTGGCTTTTATGTGTTTTAGGCTTGGTAAAAGTTTCATTCTTTTGATTTTTTTTAGGTATACTTTACAGTTTATGAGCAACTCAAGGGGTTACTTGGCTCACATGGTTAGTCTTACAAGCTTGACTAGACTATTTGTTTGCTTTTGTGTTTTTTCATATTCTCAATTAATCTGTTGAAGCAATATTATCTGTATTTCGTAGAGCTGGTTTTGTAACTTTTTTTCATCAACCTTACTAATAGTATACAATTTTTGTACTGTAGTCGATGAGTATAATCAACTCACAATTGGAGCAAATGTTATAGCTGCTTCAGGCGCTGGAATAGCAACATCAGTCATCACAAACCCGTTGTGGGTTGTTAAGACCAGATTACAAGTATGTTTCTTGTGTTTGATTGCACGTTTTAACTTGTTTCCTTTCTTTCATATGTTGACTTTGATATATTGTATATGACTTTAACTGGGTAACGTACCAACCCTGCCTTCTTAGTATCTTTGAGGCATTTGTCGAATCATTATTTCATCACCAATTCTGATTTTCTTTTAACCCTTTAGACACAAGGAATGAGGTCTGGAGTCGTTCCTTACAAAAGCATCCTTTCAGCATTAAGAAGGATTACTCATGAAGAGGGAATACGAGGGTTGTATAGGTACTTTGTTTCTTTCTCGGACTCTAAATTTATATAGATTCTGGGTTTAGACTAATAAATCACCTAAAGAAGCTTCATCCTCTGCCAACCATTCCATCTGTTTCCATTGTTTATCTTTTATATTCATACTGACGTCAATTACTAAATGAATCAAGAGTTCTTTTCATTTTTCATTACCGAGCGCACTCCATAGTTGGTTGAAAATTCGTCTAGCCTTTATATGAATTCTAAGCCATCAGGCTCGCAATGACTCATAGCCTAGGTTTGTATGATTGGAAATCCGGGATGAAATCACGTATTCTCTGATTTCTTTTGGTGCTTGGTTTGGTTGTAGAGCGAATCACATACTCGAAGGAGTGATTCTCCCAAAAATGGGGGAAGAGCAAAACTGAGGATGAGAATGGGGTTGCGTATATTTCCTCCTCAGGATCTAATTACCCAGCGAAGATTTCATTTCGCTCACCCACAGCTTTGAGGAATCTTCCCCCTTAGTTTGTCCTATGCCCATGATGTAGGACAGAAATGGGAAGTTGGAAATAAGGAAGAAAATAGCTTGATTATATTATAGATATAAGAAATAACGCACTAGTATCACACCAGTACAAACTAGGAATCACTCCTAGAGCCCTTAGGCATCACACCTTTGGGGTATTTGCATCACACAAACACATAAAGCTTAACTAGCTGCTGGAATACTCTCTGTCTCCCCTCAAACAGCAGAATACAACCCTTATATATAGCCTAAAACTGACCCTTAATATCCCGTACTTATAGACTTTTAAACTTCTAAACTCCTAGGACATAAAAGACATTAAAGAGACACTAGATGACATTAAAGACATTAAAGAGACACTAAAAGACATTAAAGACACTTAACCATCCTAATACTTAGAAACTAGTAGAATCTCCACAAAGACATGTGGATCAGGCCCGCATTATTCAAGGTTCTAAGTGGGCCATTCATGCAAGACACGATAAATCAGAATTTGGATCTGGCAATCCTTCTTTTGACGTCTCCCATATGCCTTAAACAGTTGCTGCCATTCATCTCTATCAGCCCAAGCCTTTCTACTCTATGTAATGTTATTCTCTGGTTATATGACAGTGGACTTTTGCCTTCATTAGCCGGCGTGAGCCATGTCGCAATTCAATTTCCTATGTATGAGAAGAGCAAGTCTTACTTAGCAAGAAAGGGTAAATCTCTATTGTTAATCAATACATAATCTACAAATTCTCTTATAACTACCTGCATGTCTGATGATAAGTATTGAACAGATAATACAACTGTCGATAAGCTCAGTGCAGGTCATGTTGCTGCTGCCTCTTCAGTATCTAAACTTTTTGCCTCCACTATAACTTACCCTCATGAGGTATGTCCTTTTGATTCTTTTGGCACTCACATGACTTCTACTTTTTCAAGAATAAATGAGTCCTATTTGTTTATTCATTTTTATCATTGTCGCCCGAAAATTTTGTCATCTGTTTGACTGACACTCTTTACATGTCGTAGGTGGTACGAGCAAGGTTGCAAGAACAAGGCCAAGATCGTAATCCTGTTGTACGCTACACAGGTGTCGTGGATTGCATTAAGAAGGTATTTCGCGAAGAAGGAATAGCTGGTTTTTACCGTGGGTGTGCAACCAATCTGTTAAGGACAACTCCTGCTGCCGTCATCACATTTACTAGTTTTGAGATGATCCAAAGGTTATTGCGCCGTGCTTTACCACCAGAGTAGAAGCAGTAGCAATTACCTTTCCAAAGAGGAAAAGAAGGGTTTGTGTTTTTGTTAAACTAGGCTCTCCACACTAGGGTAGAAGCCGTAGCACTTGCCTCCCTGAAGAGAAAAAGGATTTGTGTTAAATTAGGCAGGAGACCGAGGAGTTTGGTGACGTATAATAAACAATAACGGATTAGAGTGGCTTCTCTGAGTTCATCTGAAGGAAGGTCGGCATCACAGCTAACATTGGTGTTTTTTATTCATTGAGAGAAAGCGAAAGAGATATTTGCTTTGAATGTGTGAGGTGAATAAAATTGAGTGCAATGGGTCGACGTTGTTCCACTAAATTCTGCAATATATAATTCAATCGGAAATGTATTACGTTTTTGTTGGAGTTGAAAACAGGGTTTAGGATGCTGCATGTGTCGATGATAATTGTGAAGTGACTCGGAGAAAACCTGAGCCAGGACCAGGAAAGCCGGGCAATGATCGGATTATTTGGAGTTATTTGAAAAGACTTCTCCCACAAAGTAGAAGGCGTATGACTCCCAAAATTAAGAGGCACGTGCAAAGGTTTCTTAAGGCTGGATAGATATTGGCCCGGATTGGCTGTGACGTGGGGACCAAAGTCGGTCTTAGTGAACTGAGATTGGCAAGATGAAGGCCTTTGGTGTACAGAGAAAGGTTACCTTAGGGAGAACTGGTTGATCTTCTTCAAGACATGTATGCTCTTTTCATCCTAGTTGCAGTATGTTCCGAGTTTTGGTCGGGTTGCTTGTCAACCGTTCGGACGATATCAAAAGTGGGCATTGGAGGACCTTTCCCTAGTATACGACTGAGAAGGATGCAGCTCTTATGTACTAGTTATGGCGGGGTACCCCCCACATACTTCATCAATAATAGAGTACAAGGTGTCACACTAACTTGTGCAAACCTTCCTAGTCGAAGGCTCAAGTGGCAAAGCTCACTCAGGTCCAGCTCTCTGCTTTCCTTCGTGTCATGACAGAGTTTGTGGTGTTAGGAGACTCGTGTCAACCTCTCAACTATCTTTATGGTTAGAGTTGCTGGCGTATGTGACAAAACTCTTTGGGTCCACTTCTTTGTTAGTTCTATCAAAGGTTGCTCGTGCGCATGGAGGGTTTTAAAAATGCGCTTCTTAAGTTAATCTCTTGACTTCGTGACTAGTTAAAGCTGTCCAATAATTGGTTAAGCAGTTCCCGTGGTTCTTTTAGAGCTTCCCTAAACAAAACTTAACAAGGTAAGACTCATATCTGTTCCACGTCGTCTGACAAAATGACGTGTTAGACTGAAAAGAAACTTCATTAGTGAAGAGAAATTTGAAAGTGGTCTCAGATAAGCCAGGGATACTTCCATAATTAAGAATATAATCTAATGTCTATTTCGTCTCTCATCATTGCCAATTAGATTATGTGTACACATTTTACAAAAATAATACCATAAGTAAACCTTACAGATATTAAACAAGGGAAGTCAGCACTATGAAATCGTCTAGGTTTTATGGTGGATAGTTGCATTTTCATATAAACATTTACATAAGGATCCAGACTTGCGACCCATTCTATTAGTAGATGGCGTAGCGGAAAATTCTGAAAACTTTTAGACCTTTGTCCAAATTTTGGAAAAGCTGAAAATCCACAAATAGTAGAATAATTGCTATAATCGAACTTGAATTAATAACTCTAAATGACTAAACCATAAAAACTAAAGAATATAGACTTGCTAAAAAAAGTAAGAAAGAACTATCAAAATGAAAACATACTAAAAGTGGTAAAAAGTACTAAAAATTCGTTTTTAGAGCCAAAACGATAGAAATTGATTACCCAAGTGGTTCTTCAACAAAAAAAAAAAAAAAAAAAGATTACCGAAGTGGACGATAGTGGCACAAGTAGCAACAAAGGTACGAATAGTCATTTTGCATCAAAAGACAAAATTTTGTTCGATTTCGATATCCGTATCTTCGGTTTCGGCAATTTTTGTCGTTTGTCTTATCTTTTGCGACGTATATTCCTTCCATTAATTTTGCGACTAATCCTACACATCAGTTTTTTTTTTGTTAATGACATCAGTATTTTTTTTTTGTTGAATCCTATACATCAGTATTGGGAATTCAACTTTAAAATATTTATTTAGGACATTATATATGTTTCATAATAGAAAACTCAAATATGTTTTTCAAGTTTATAATTAACATGCTTCAAAAGAACAAATTTGATGTGAATGATTTGCTTTCATTCTTCATCATGTTATTTATGAAAAAGAATTCCTTTTATCTTGATTTCTGTAATGAGTCCTAGTGGCAGTTTCCCATCATGAAAAAGAACTCCCTTGTACACCATCTTGCCTATGTGGCACATAAAAGTAGGGGTGTTCTTAAAAGTTGAAACACTTGCAGGGACTGAAAATGAAAAAACACTCCCTTGTCTAATTCTAATACGGTAGACAAGGGAGTGAGGTGGGGAGTTACCCCATCACGGTTGTTTTCAAATAGATAGCATTTGTGATAGTTTTTGGTCAAAATGTGTATTACTTCGACCAAAACAGATGGAAAAAATGATTACAAACTATAAGAAACTTTACTTACAATTTCTCTGTGCAGTGAGTGGAATAAAACATTTTTTTTTTAGTTAAACTACATCACAAAATCTATTAGCTAAAAATACATGGAACATTCCTCCACACTTTATTCCTTTCTTTTTTCCTTGCCCATCTAGCCAGTAGGTCTGCATTAGTGAAATAAAACATATTGATGAATAGTATCTTTCAAAAGAATCCACAAAAAAGAAAACAGAAGGGAAATTTCGAATTTTTGGGATTAAAACTTGCTTCTACATAAATCTATGGAGGAAACAGAGAAATAAAAGAAAAATTGCACGCACATATACTGGAAGTTCAGAAAAATCAAATCAAATTTGAGTCTGAAATGGGCACTGAGACAGATAGAAGGAGACACGACTTGAGTTTGACATTGTTTTCTTCGTAAGAGAGCGAGTCTTGCCTTAAAACACCCATATCTTCTTCATTTTACAAATTTGCTATGCGGCTATTAGAATGACCTGGACCAATCTCAGATTGGGTCAGATTTTTTTTGCTTTTCCGATCACCTAACCCGTGTATGTTAAGAAAAACAATTTAGAAATATATAGAATCCATTTTGTACAAAAAGTTTTTAATTTTACCAAATGAATCACCCTCATCGCCTCCAAATTCATCCTCGCTTTCACCGCTTCTTTGCTTAGTTGCTTTTCTGGTGAGAACATCTAAGTTTTTCTTAGTTTTTGGATTTAAGGAATGGGTTATTTAGTGTATAGACCCCAGTTATTTACCTATATTAGGGATCCACCCCCAAAACGATAATGCTTTAGGGGTTACCCCCCATTCTCTATTTTCCGTCAAAAGTCCGTTAAGTTGTGAGCGTGCTAGTCACGTGAGCTTCCTTTGACATTCCATCAGATTTACTGTTGGGGGTCCTTCCCTAAATAGTTGTTTTACAGTGGGGGTCCTTCACCATTTTAATACTACTTCCTATCTTTTCATAAGAAAGCTGTGATTTTAGTGAAAACAAAGTTCAATTCTCTTCCGATTGAGTAACTAGGTCGAGGTTTAACTTGGGTTTGGGAGCTCAGCTATAATGGAGTTTAGAAAAGAAGGTTTCAGATAAATGCTAGCTAAAATTGGAGATAATTGTTAGGTTTGAGTCATTATGCTCAATTTTAATGTTTTCTTTGTAAATTTGTGTTCTTCAATTTAGTACTTGATCTTGAATTTGAAGCAATTAAGCAAAAGTTCTTTGCTTTTGAAAAAATTTCAAAAGTTTTTCAATCTTTTTCTCCTTTTCTCAAGATCAGATTGTTATTCATGTAATGTAGTTGGTATTTCAATCTAATTCTCTTGATCTTGATCTTGAACAGATTGAAATACCAACTACATTACACGAATAACAGTCTGATCTTGAGAAAAAAAAGAAAGAGATTGAAAAACTTTTGAATTTTAGCTGGCATTTATCTGAAACCTTCTTTTCTAGAACTCCATTATTGCTGAACTCCAAAACCCAGGTTAAACCTCGACCTAGTTACTCACTTGGAAGAGAGTTGAACTTTGTTTTCACTAAAATCACAACTTTCTTATGAAAAATAGGAAGTAGTATTAAAATGGTGAATGACCCCCGCTGTAAACAACTATTTAGGGAAAGACCCCCAACAGTAAAGCTGATGGAGAGGGCAAATATGTTAAAGGAAGCTCACGTGTCTGGCACGCTCACAACTTAACGGGCTTTTGACGGAAAAATAGAGAATGGGGGGTAACCCCTAAAGCATTATCATTTTGGGGGTGGATCTCTAATATAGGTAAATAACTGGGGTCTATACACTAAATAACCCTTAAGGAATTATCCTTTTTGGTTTGACATTTTAATTTTTTTTCTTTAAACTTTTTAGAGAAAGAGAGATGATCGGGAAGTTCATTCCTTAAAATAGTACAATTATTTGCAAGAGAAGTTTGTTTCTAGAATCACAAAAACTCGTCTGAAACATATCATTCGAATTGAAGAAAAATAAAAGAGACATGATTTTTTGCAAGTGTATAAATTAAACTTGTTATGAATACTTATTAGTGTTTCAAGAGAAAAACGTATGAACCCGGCTCGACTAACTTTGCCCCAAGCCGGGCTTCCTGCTGGTCTGGGCCAAACTGGTCCACTAGACTCAAGAGCGAGCCCAACCGAGAACCGGAAGATAACCTGGGCTAGCTTCGCCCATCTATGATATACTCTGCCCTTAAACGGGTCGGGCTGGGACCAGACCGGCCCGATAAACACCACTGTTGATAAGCATTAGACATTTTAGCAGGCATTTTAAATTCTTTATGGGTGTTGAAATGGCAAATCAAATAGTACTCTTTTTTTTTTTTTAACTCATAGTACTCTGTTGTTTCAAAAAAAAAAAAAAAAAATAGTACTCCTATGTTTCAAAGACAAAAGAAAAGGAATAGTATGGCTAGCAGGGCACAATCTTATGACACTTTCTTTTAGGTATCAAAAGCAGCATTAATCACAAGGGTTCGTATTACATTTTGAGATAATCAAGGAGTCAATTATTTTTGCATCTCATTTAATCTTGTAATCTTTGTGTCTCAATTAAATTTGTTAGATTCAATATCAAAATGGTCAGCACTTTGGGGTGTGAAGACTTGGTCAATTTTGTTTTTTATTTTGTAAGTTGTTAGAAGGAAATAAAAATAAAAATAAAAAACCCTCCACCTCACCTCTCTCTCTCCACTTTATCTTCTCTCTCCACCTCATCTTCTCTTTCCCCACCACTCTCTCTCTCTTCTCTGACTAGGTCGCCGGCCGGAAAATTTTCTGGGCGGCGACCATGAAAAAAAAAAAATTCACTCTTTCTCTCTCTCTAGAAACTCCGGCGAAGGGGTTTCCCTTCTCTGACGACCTGGTCGGAGAAGAGAGAGAGGTGAGGTGGAGGGTTTTTTATTTTTATTTTTATTTTGAAACATATTCCCCATAAAACTGTGGTGAAGCCAGAAATTTTTATTAGTGGGGGCACCTTTTTGTTATAGCTAATGAAAGAGTTTCATAGTACGCGATTAAGCTAGAACCGGAAAGCAAATTCAACAAAATTTTATTTATAATTTAGATATTCTATAGTAATTTTGATGCATAACAAGCAATCTCAAAATTTCTCATCAATATGGTTCAAGGATCTTCCCCCAACTGGATTCCCAAAAGATATTGAAATAAAAAACAGAGGGGATGGAAAGATATTGGTGAAGATTAAGAAGAAACGATGGTAGAAAAGATGATGAAGAGGAAGTAATCGTAATGGAAGAAAAGATGAAGATCAAGTTTTCTTTCTATTAACATATTTACTATGACAAAAAAATGTAAAAAAGACAATTTTGAAGTCCAAAATACAAATCACGAAAAAATCACACAAAATCAATATTAAAGGGGTTGTTTAAAATACTCATCATCTCTTGGATGCCATTTTATTTAGTTGGTGACTTTGAGTAGGTCAAAATTGAGTTATCTCAATTAATAAGAACCAATTTTAAGCGGAACATGCCCTTCATAATATATTTTTAATGAACAATTTCAACTAATCTAAGTAGTAGACATTCTAGATAAAAATGTGTTGGTAGAAATTCCAGAAAAAAATGTGGTTTGCATGGTTTTCGATCCCTTGACCTTTGTGATGTAACTCTACTGTTTCACCACCTAAGCTAAGAAAGGATGATATTTCATAATGGAATACACATATATAATATAGTAGCACATGAAGTATAACATAGGCGAGTCACATTAGGGTCGTGGGGGCCTGCGCCCCCACGAGCCCCTATGTGGGCTCGCCCCTGCCATAAAATATGTTTCCCCGGAAACTTTTCAAAATTTTGCATATTCCCTTTAAAAATTCACACCCCGGAAACATTTGAACTAGTTTACAGTAAGTCAAAACGTTAAATGAGATTAATATCTACCATTGGATCATGAAGACATCAACCACTACCGTTAGATGATGAAGATTTTACATAAGTATTATTTATATATATATCTTTCGAATATGTTATTAACTATTGTATCTATGAAAGACATATTACGACATGGAGAGTATATATTAGTTCTTACCTAATAGAGTGACTTTGAAACTCTTTATATATTTTGGTTGTAATCAACAATGAGAATGAAATAAGAATTATCTCTTCTTTCTAATTCTATCATGGTATCTAGAGCCTAAAAACTCTAACGAGTATTGAATTAGATCCTAGTTAGTTTCCGCAAAACCGACAGCGGTAGCCAATATCGATGACTACCGTCCGCCGGAGTATTGTCTATTATTTTTTTACTGATTCTAAATTTGTATTTTTTTTTTTTGCAATCATTTAGTTTAAAACGAATAAATAACAAACTTCTTGATCTATAATTGTTCCTAATTTTCCATAGTAGAAGAATGTTTAAGGTCTAAAGGAGACAAAGAGATAACGAGTTTTGGATGTCTTACATTACAAAGTTACTCCCTCCTTGCAAGTGTCAACAATTATTTGATCTCATCTGTCAACCAAGCTCATCGCGATTTATGAACATCAAAACTTTGATTATTTATAACTATCTTAATTTTTTCCTTTCTTAAATCTCTCCCTTTTGACTTTACCTTCTCGCTCTCTAAGGACGAGTGAATTCAATTTTCAATGATTGATCTCAATCGAGGTAAATTGACTCAAATTCTTCCAAATTTTTCTTTTTCTTCAATCTCATTACAGTATCTGGCTTCTTTTCTACAATTACAATTTTCTTCGATCTATATATTTTCTCTTTTATTAATCCATATAACTCTATCCCTCTCGTGGGGTTTTCAACGACCTCACTGCTGAAATCTTTTTTTCTCTAATTTTCTCAACAAAAACAAAATTGAATAAGATTTTCTGAACTTGGGGCCTAGCTCAGGTTTTCTATCTCTTTTCTTCTAATTCAATTTTCTTCTATTCTCTTTCTAACAAAAGAGGGAGAAATTGTGCTGAAAAAAAAAAAGTTTATCTAGCTCTGGTTTTCCACTTCTTCAGTCACAGGGATATAAAAAAAATCCGCATCCACTATTTAAAAAAAACGTCAAAAAGAGTTCATAGACAAGAAGCAAAGTTTGAAGAAGACTTGACAAATTGCAAGAAGTATAATTTATATGACAAGCTAAACAAGTCTGACGACTAGCTTAGCTTGAGGGGGGATGTAAATGAGATTAATATCTACCATTGGATCATGAAGACATCAACCACTACCGTTAGATGATGAAGATTTTACATAAATATTATTTATATATATCTTTCGAATATGTTATTAACTATTGTATCTATGAAAGATACATTATAATATTGAGAGTGTATCTTAGTTAATTCTTACCTAATAGAGTGACTTTGCAACTCTCTATATATTTTGGTTGTAATCAGCAATGAGAATGAAATAAGAATTATCTCTTCTCTCCAATTCTACCAAAAACAAGAGTAATTATTACAACTTCGTTTTTGTAAAATTCTTTATAAAGATTTTATGTAATTGTTAGGAATATCAAGTGAATTCAATACATTTCTTTTTTTTTTTCATGGTATCAAAGTCTCCCTCTTAGCCGGCGGCTGTAGTCCGATTAATGACTACCGCTCGTCGGACTTTAGTCGAAATTTAGTTTGTGTTTCTAGTTTAGTTTTTTTTCCGGTAAGAGTAGTTCTCTTCTATTATTCAAATCTAGTCACTATTCTCAAAATATTTGATAATGATGGAGATTAACAAGAAGAAGAAAGATCAAAATAAGAGTAATTTGTTGAAGAAATCAAGAGATAAACTATTAAATGATCTCATGCATTCCAAATACCTCAAATTCTTCACAATCCAATATTCTCTTGAAATAACTTTTAATGTCGAACCAAATCCAAACATGAAACTTATGTGCATTGACGGTCAATTAAATGAACCTATATTTGAGATGTCAAAACAAAGAGAAATTTGAAAGCTATTAGAGCATCTCCAATGCAAAACTTAAAAAAAACTCTATTTGGCTTATGTGTTGAGTCTCAATTGAGATTCTCTTTCCTATGGGGCTAACTTGAGTGTCTCTAATTCAAGTTCTTCTCCAATGCAACACTCTAAAAAACTCTAATAGATACACATGTCATACATACATTTAATAGGAAAAAGTGGTTGAGAAAGAAAAGCTTTCTATTGGTTCAAAAATTAAATTTGATGACTAGGACACTTAAGACTCTCAACAGAGATCTGAAAAATAGAGTTTCTAGTTGAGACATCTTAAAACTTAATGCTTCCACATCAACTTAAGATCTCAATTGAGTTTTGCATTGGAGAGGTTTTTTCTCAAAAAAAACTCTAAAGTCCTAGGTGGCACTTAAGATTTTAAGATTGAGTCTTGCATTGGAGATGCTCTTAGAGAGGGGGGAAAGAGCTCATGGGCTTATTATTAAAACTAGTTACAGACCTCATGTTTTATCTTGCAGCTAGACTTATAACAATACAAAATTTGATTTACTAAATGACTCACACTAATTGCTCGATAGAATGCGTGAAATAAATGATGTTTATTTTCAAAGAGGGTTCGTTTTTGATGTTTTGCAAACATGTTTGTGGGTTCGCTAATGGCAAGCAAGTCCATTAGCTTACTTGATTTGCCATCAGAGTTATGAAACAAAGAATATTGTTGAAAGCATGATGGTCCATGTGATTTCCTCATACTTTTCCTCATACTTATTATATCCAAGTTAAACTCTCAAACTTTTGTTCCATTAGGTAGTTATTTTGTCCGTTAGTTTTTTCTCCATAAGATCAAATGAAGAGGAGATAGATCGAAGAAGAATTATAAAGAAGAAAAATTGGAAAAATCAAGAATGATGATTGTTAGTGTTTGAAAAATGACAAAATCAAGTAGGTCAAGGACTTGAATTTTATCAGTTGATGATGTTGGAGTAAAAATCATGTGTGAGGGCTATTTGATCCAAGGGAGGTGTAACTCCACACAAAACCGAAGAGTAGTTAGTAATTGTCAAAACAGGGAGGTGAAACTCCACACAAAACCAGACAATTGTGTATAATTGTCAAATAACTCCTCAAAACAAAACAAAACTGGACAATGGTTGGTAATTGTTTAAACCAAGCAATGGTTGGGCACTGTCAAACAACTCTTACAATAGAGATAATAGATAGCATGTATTTATCAAAAAAAAAGATAGCATGTTATAAATAACATATTAAAATGATACAAGATACAAACATAGCAACTTCACAATGATGTCTCCATACCAAGCAACTACAAGTCAGATTTATAACATTATTTTTTGACAAACTCATGAATTTTTCACTAGCAAAAATTGTTAAAACTCATGAATATAAGACTACATTATTTTTAACGAACTCATGAACACAAGACTACATTATTTTTCACTAGCAACTACAACTCAGATTTAATACAAGACTACATTATTATTTAACAAACTCACGATATTTTTTAATAAAACTCATTATTTTTTAACAAATTCATTCGTTTGAGGGAGAATATTAAAATAAGTCATATAGTCTCAAATAGTAAAATTGTTAAAAGTTCTCCTTTACCACACTCTTTATAAATGTAATAGCTAGGAATATCAGATGAACTCAATAATACGTTTTTCTTTTCTTTCGAAAACCAACACAATCACCAAATTTAATTTCCATTAAACCCCAAAAAGGGTAAACAAGAACCAAGATTACAAGCTCAAATGGAAAGAAAAAGAGAATTTTCTAATCCACAAACCCAAATTATATTTCTCAAAAAAAAAAAAACTCATTCTGAAATTGTAAGAAGTACAGGTCTCCAACTTCTCCTAATCAATCTATATCGAAACGTTGATAAAATCGGTCTTGACTCACTAGATCCACTTCGCCGATTCATGACTCGATCAATCAATTCTTTTCCGTTATCTCTAACGTTTGCTATAAGCTTACCGTTACCACCATCTAACGGAGGAGGAGGAGGAGATGGTGACGATATGAATAAATCCTTCAATTTATGACTACCCAAATCACTTTTCTTCTTCTTCTTCTTCTTATTCTTCAATTCTTGATCATCGAGGATTCTTTGAAGATCTGTTGTTGATTCATCTCTGCAATTACTGAATTTTCGACTGAAAAGCATTCTCAGTGTTTTCCGGCGACGGAGTTGAAAGACTGGACTTGTTGTTGGACTTCTAGATGGACTTCCGGCGACGGCACATTGGGTAGCCAAGAACTTAAATTTCTGTAGTGTCGCCATCTCTTCTAATCACTTTCTCTCTCTAGATTTTTTCAGTTTTTCTTATAAGATCTCAATTAATTAATTAAGAATTTTTTTCTTCTTCTTCTTCTCAATTTGTTGAATGAATCTTCTTAAAAGTTTCTTGATAATGAGGGTTTAGAAGTGGGATTGCTTGTGAAGTAAAAAAAGAGATGAGTTAGGGTTAGTTTTTTCTCTTCCATTGATTCTTTGTTTTCTCCTTTACTCTTCTTTCTAGAGAGAGAAAGTGGTAGAGAGAGAGAGAGAGAGAGAGAGATGAGAATGAGATTAGTTTTGCTTTCGTAGGTAGGGACTGTATACCGGAGGACCCTCCGAAATTTATTACTAGACTATACTTTCTGTCTATTAGCTTCATGTTCAAACAAATTTTAGATACCCAAAGGCCATAGAGACCTAATATTTTCATCCACTTTTTTCTTTATTATTCCATTTCAAAGACCAACCAAACATAATAGATTGATCATCCAAGTTTAAAAGTCTTAGGATTAATGAAGTTTGGGTTTTGTGATGATTAATAAAGACCGATTTCTCAAACTAGATAATGCAGGATTTAGTCTAGGCATATCGATTGCAGCTCGCAAAACATCCAAGTCAATGTTGATTCCAAAACGGTAAAATATTTCTTCAACTTTAGCCAAGCTAGACCTCCTCTATTGGTAACTATGGTCATTACGAAGAACTCTGAGACTCAATGCGAGCTTGGGGAGCTTTTAGATATGCCATGTTAATATGGAGACATATGATGTGTTGGTCTCTTGATTAGTCTGCCGAGTAACCAATTCCAACTTTGAAGTAAATACTCATGGTGTAAGTGTGTAACGGACAAGTTTAATAGAGTTCTTTCAAAGGAGCAAGGAAGAAAATTGGGCTTGATAGTTAAATGATTGAAGTTCTAAGTTTGGTTTCTTGTTTAAGGTTCGTGCGCCCTCTCCGTGTAATGTTCTCTAGAAAATCTTCAATCACCTAGGAAGTTGATAATTTTCATGATCTTAGAAATTCTATGTTAAACTTCAGTAACTTGTCAATCAGATGATAATTTTCTAGCGAGCAAATACTAACCGGGAACAAAAAAATGAAGAATTCGACGATCGAGACTGTACATAGATAGGGCTATAGTATCTGAGAAGTGTGACCCACTTTTATTTAACTGCATTCTAAATTGTAATAGGGACAGAGAATGGCTCTGTCTAGTTTTGTGACCCACTTGAAACATACAAGAAAAGCTTCCATCTCCATCACTTATGACATATCCAACATGTTTTACTGAATCAACATAAACTGTCCAAGGCACTGAAATCAGAGAGTACAAATTTGGTCATATTAAAAAATTATATTCAAAACCCAAAATGTCTCAAAAAATATTCTAAAACATATATTATTATTATGCCCTAATTTAATATATGAACTTAGGTATTTATTATTTACAATACAAAATATAGCTTACATTAACTCTCAAGTAATTAAACAACAAAACCTAAAACTCATCATTAGCATTCTTATCTAACTATTAATGAATTAAACTCATAATGTACTAACTAAGTAGTGTTTAGAAAACTTCAAACTCATGAGTAAGTAGTACTAGAAGTGTTGGTAGTTGTCAAATTTTGGTTCAGAATACAACATCATCTTCTAGGATATCAACTTCATCAGCCTTTTTCACATTGTAAACCTCACTCTTAATCCCTCTTAAAACTTCCAAAATCTCAACCATGGAAGGCCTCATTTCCCTTTGTTGTTGTAAACAACGAAATGCCAATTCCGCTACCGATATAATCATCCTTCGTACAGCATAATCCGATTCAAACCCTATATGTGGATCCACCATATCTTGCAAGTCTCCGTTTCGAATCTTGTTTACAGCCATAGTAGCCAAGTTAATCTCATAACGGTCGCGGTTAGTATCAACAGCTGGTTTAGATGAAATAAGTTCAACTAGTACTACTCCAAAACTATAAACATCGCTTTTATCTGTTAATTGGTAGCACTGGTAGTATTCTGGGTCGACGTATCCTGGTGTACCTTGAGGAGCAGTAGAAACATGTGTAACATTCAAGGGGAAAAGACGGGATAACCCAAAATCTGCAACTTTTACACGGAAATTTTGGTCTAGAAGAATATTAGTGGTTTTAACGTCACGGTGAATGACATCAGAAGCGTGGAGGTATGACAGTGCACTAGCAGTTTCGATTGCGATGTCCATTCTGATAGGCCATTTGAGTAGGCCTGGTTTTGCACGCTTACCATGAAGATGATCCGCTATTGTACCATTGGCAATGAATTCGTAAACAAGGAGAAGCTCGCGACTTTGATGTGAAGTGGAACCATAGAGGGCAACAAGATTTTGGTGGCGCAATCGAGTGAGGAGCTCAACTTCATTCATGAATTGCTCAAGACGCTTCATATTGTTCTCGAATAGGCGTTTCACCGCAACGTGACGCCCGTCCTTCAATATGCCTAAATATGTAGAAAAACTATAAGTTAAATCGATTATACAAACCACCATTTGTTAGACTATATATAGCGAGGATAGATTTAAGATTTTATTACTTACCATGATAGACAGTACCAAAACCACCATCTCCAAGTTCCTTAGAACCATCAAAACTATTAGTAGCTTCTTCTAACTCATTATAGGAGAAGATTTGGACACCAAATAACTTATTATTACTGCCCTTTTCAGAATCCATATTCATGATTTTGGAGCTGGCACTTTCTGAAGATATGGTGCTTCTACTGAGGATTGGAGTAGATGAAGAAGGCAGTATTGGAGTAGATGATGAAGAAGGTGTTTTTAACTTGTTATTTCGGCGCTTTCGGTAGATAAAGAAAAAGAAGAATATCATAAGAACTACACCAAATGTTGCACCTATAGCTGAACAAAAAAAGAATGCATATTGGTTATAGAAATAAAAAGATTAGTCTGCTTTTGTTAAAAAAATATACAAAATTTTCTATCAAAATTATAATTGTATGTACCTATTCCAATGGGAGCTCCCACTTTCTTCTTCTTTTTACCTGCTAAAATTATCATTGTATGAATCAATATTCAATAATGTAAACAGAACTAAGCTAGTAAAAAATCGGTCACCGAATGATCTTTACATGCTTGGGGAGACTCATAGTTGGCTAGCCAAATTGTAACTCTGGTACATGATTTTGGGCGTAAAGAAAAGAAACAATCATCAAAGTAAGGGTCCAAGACAACGGTACTTCTGCAAGTTATACAAAAATGTTTAAAGTACAATCTCGTGTATGCCCTTGTACACCGCCTTTCCTATTTGGCTAATACGGCAAATGACAACTTCGTCATTCTTACATTCTCTTGCAAGATGTGAATTGTGAAACAACAAAATTGTCCCTTGTTTCAAGGCGGTGTACAACCGTGTACACGAGGCTGTACTTGTATCATTGTAGCAAATTATAACGCAACCTAAGTAGAGACCTTTCTTTCTTACAAGAAATAGCATGTTAGTGTTACCATTTTTTGTTTTATTTAAGAGACTAGGATCTATTGTATTTTTAGACCATTAATAAATATGGAATCTTGATATAAAAATGTTTTTATAACACAGCGTTTATTGGGTTGGGCCTATAACGACATCAGATCTCAATACTCATCTTTAAAAATAAAGGGTGCCTCTAAAGGCGTCTCTCCTTTTTATTAAAGCTTCTTTTACTCTTGGAACTTCTCGTGGGTCTCATTCTGGCCTCAGCCCGTACTTTTCAAGCCCAGCACGGATTAGGCTCAGTTCGGATGCTCCCAAACTTGCCTAGAACCGTGGGGCTCGAAGTGAGAAAACGGGCCACAACAAAAAAGAAGAGGCGCCTATAGACGCTCTTAAATTTCTTTTTTGAGATTTTCACTAGTCTATGATATATGGAAATAATACCTAAAGGATATACTCCAAGAATACAACACCTTGTCCGAGCTTTTAGAAAGCAGAATATACAACTCTTTCACTCTTCTGATACACCTTTTCACTTTCTTGACAGACTCCAACTTAAGTCTGAAGTAGGTCTAATTTTATAGTCTTTTTTTTTCGAAAGTCTAATTTTATAGTCTCTTCTATCATTTCTGATATGTAAAACTAGTGTTCTAAGAAAAACTACCACAAGATAATTACAAGAGAAAAATTAAGGATAACTTAAGCAAAGGTAATCGTTTTGGGGAAAGAATAAATTTTTCCCCCAGCTGCATCACCATTACTTCTCCACGCTGTCAGGATTGTCAACAAACTACTATTGTCGACAACCCTTTTATATTTTTTCCAGATATTTCTCTTTCCTCGTCCAAACACCATCACCGCCACCATTTCCCTCCTGTCATTCCCCATTTGTCTTCCCTTTCTCATTCCTCCCACCACCGACATTAATCTACCCTCTCTTCCTCCCAATACCGATGTGGTTTGGGAGAAGTTCCCAAATCAGACCGATTACTGTTGTCGAAAATTTCTCCTAAACCATATCAGTTACTGAACTGGGGTAAGTCTTGTAAACCAGATAGGTGTTCCAGCGAAGAAAACTCTTTGCCCAAACAAATATAGAGCGAGCGAGAAGATGAGAGAACACAAACATTTGGTGGCCTCCCCGAAGGACTCAAGGACAAACACCCAATTGTAGGACAGAGAGGCAAAGGTTTATCTAGTCCAGATAGGCTATATGAAAGAAGGAAGAAACCCACATGTTGTTACTAAGTATTATTCCTTAACGTTGTTGCCGTGAAACCCAACCACTTCTACGAAGACCTACACCCTATCTCAATCAGTACTTCTCTCTTCAAGGAGGAGCCTAGTAGGCCCTTCACTCCTTAGTGGGCATCAAGATGTTTTCAGCAAAGCATGTCACGGATAGAGAATTTTCGACAGACCAACCCTTGTCTAGATTAGACTTAAGTTCGAAGTTAGAGAAGACAAAGGAGGGAAAGGGAGAGAGGAGAGAAGGAAAATAGGAAAAATAAATGACGGTATTAGAAGAAATCGCAGTGACCCGAAATGATGGTGGGGATTAGTGGTTGTATAAAGAAAAAAAAAAAATTGTTTTCCCGGAAAAATTGTGGTGTTTTTGGAAGGGATGGCCTAAACAAATCAAAGCATTATATCTGGTCTATTGACATTATAAGTGGGTCCTCAGGGTACACTCTTCTTGAGAGAAATATGGACAATGTTTTCGTGACATCAGAGAGAAAAACTTATGGGCCACCCCTTCCGAAAACAAAAAAAAGAAAAGAAAAGGAAACTAGCTAGTGCCCCATTTTCAACAACAAATTTTGTGGTTTTCAAACAAATTTGAAATAAGACAATTGCCATTTATTTGGTCAAAATACTCAACTAACACATCATGCTCCTTCTAGAACTTTGACACAAATTATATGCAAACAGGACAAGGTAAACGTTTATCCACCATCATTGACTAAACTAAGACTCCACCTACTACAAATTTAGTATTACCATCTAGAGGAACCTAAAAATATCAATTTTAATATGTAAATTTTTAGTAGTATATACTGTTAGCTGATTTATTTAATTGTGCCAATCAAAAATTTTTTCTCTCCAAACTTTCCCTCGCCATGAGAGTTAAGATTAAGTGTCAGAGAGTTAGAATAAGAAAACATAAAAGAAGAATCGAATTTAGCGAGAGAGATTAACAGATGAAAAAAGGTGTGAAAAAAGTAGAGCGGATTTAGAAAAATAAAGATAATTTCTAGAGAAATGAATTGTTCTTCGAAAATTGGCTAAAGATTTATTATGATGTGTATCTAATAATTCACATTGAACCCTAGATAGTGGGATTCTAATGATAAGTAAAAATGGCTCGAGCTTAAGGGTGAATTGTTGTCTTATCTAGAAAGTCTTTTTGTTTTTCTTGCAAACATCTTATTTGACAACTTCAAAATGTTGATTTTAGCTGGTTGTAGGCTAACATTTGGGTAATTGATGACTCACTATGTCACCAAGTAAAAGATGACGCGAACTTTTTTTTTTCTCTTTCCTCTTTCTAATTTATTTTTATTAATTCCAAAAAAATTAAAACAAGAGAGTTGGTTTTATAAGGATCCCATGGACCATGGTTGAAGCTAAATGAAGCAAAGAAGAATGTAATTTGAAGTAACTTTGGGATATCTATATTTTGAGCTTAAACTTAAACCATATGATATTTCTCTTTTTCTATTTCTTTTTTATTGGGATATCTATATTTTGAGCTTAAAATTAAACCATATGATATACTTTTGGGAAGAAAAAAAAAAAGAGTAGAAAGAGTCAGGTTCTTACCGGGCGGCGGGGCAGGGGTATTCTCGTCCACCAGCCATCGTAATTGAAATCCTTTCTTCAAGATTTCATCCAACCCCAAAGCTGTCGGATTTGACGAAAAACCATTTACAAATTCTCCAAGAACGGGAACAACAACACTACTACTACATAGGCCAGGGCCGACCTCTGAGACGGGCTCAAACACATAAAAATCACGATTTCCCGAACAAGAAACTTTGAAATTAGAAAAAGAAAGGCCTGGAGGAATATTAGAGCAGTCATAATATAAGGTGATATTGCGGCTGGCTGAAGTGAAATTAAAAAGAGGAAGAAAATTGAAGTTCATATTGGTTATGGTTGATTGAGCAGGACAACTACCCTGAAAAACTCCCATAAGAGCTAGGTTTATGGTTTGTGATGAATTCACCATGGAAAGAACATTATATGTTTGTTTTGAGATGGTAATAGAAGAAATGTTATTTTGGCAAGTAAGCTTGAAATCAGCTGAATACCCACAATTTTCAGGCCTACCATTTCCCCAAAATGGGAAACTAGCTGTGATGTTTCCACACTGATATAGATTATTGGTGCAGCTTTCATCAATTTTGGCAGATGAACAATATCTTATTAGTTGATTAGTATCACCCAAGATGATGATCAAGATTAGAGAGATGAATAATGGATGGGAAGATGAGAAGAAGAGATGGTACTTGTGGGGAGACATAATTTTAGCTAGATGATATTGAAGGAGTTAAATTTTCATGTGAGGTTGAGGGAATTATAAGAAGAGAGAAGTAATGAGGTTGGTTGAGTGTGCAAGGAAAGAGATGGGAATATGAAAGGAAGGAGTTAGATGAACTACAATATGGTCAAAATTATGACAAAAGAAAGCTAACTACAAATATATTTTCAACAGAAAGATAGAGCAATTTTCAAAATCAAACCCTACCCACAAGTCCACAACTATAGTTTTTCTTCTAGTCACAAGAAAAAAAAACTAAAAAAAAAAATGCAATAGGCTGTCAATCCTGTCAATTTTAGAATATTTTTTTTTTTGTTGAACTAGTCAATTTTAGAATTTAAAAAGAAAAAGTTATTACTCCTCTATAAGTATCACCCTCGGAGGACAACATCAAATGGGAGACTCTCGTCTCATTTTGGGAGCTTCTAAATTTTTAATTTCAAGAGGTTCCCAACTCATTTTTTTTTGTTTAGTACATGTTTGATGTGCGTATGTGAAACTTTAATTCTAACTTTCTATTACAAAATCGTTGGTTCAAATTTCAAATGTGAAATCGTTTCTATTTATAAGAAAAAACTAAAAAAAATTTGAAGACAGAAAAAGATTCAAAAGAACAAAAAAAAAAAGAGAATTTTTTGCCTAAACTAGTCGTTAGAAAGGGCCAACGCCTAGTTTGGAGAGTCTGGAATCCTCTCAGGTGGGACTTCTAACCCCTCAAGAAGTCCAGCCAAAGGATTCCCCTCTTAGAACACCCAGGATGGGGTTGGACTCCTAAATATTTTTGAGAGTTCACTATCCAACTATTAAGTCTGCTCTAAAAATAAAAATATTATAGGATTAGGTGTCAACCTTCTAGGTTGTCTGTAATAATGTCCTTTTTTTTAATAGTTCACAACTTCACTTCTTTAGAACACATTACTAAAGAGTGTCTGATATATAGATATATACAAGATTTACCGAAAAAGTATTTTTGATGAGGAGCCACGTACTAAATGTCTTTGTAACACTTTTTGTTTTAGAAATTATTCATATAAAACAGATAAACATTCATTTCTATATAAAATAGAGTGATTGTTCATAAAAAAAAAATATATATATGTATATATATATTAAAATAGTGTGAGATTAAACAAGGAGAAATGCTCCTCCACTTTAAGAAGCAATGGTGAAACTCTGACTTCATCACTGTTTGAACTTTGAATTTTAGAGGAACAGTTTTTGTAAGTTTCCTTTTTAAGAAGGGACAAATTCAAGGTCATATGGGATTTTAGAAGTAGATTATGTTGGAATCGGAGCCGATTTTGGATCGGTTCAAGTCGTCAAACTCAGAAACAAAGCACACCATTGCGTTCGTCTCGTCGAGCTCTTAAGTTTAGACTCAAGAATCACTCAAATCCGATTCCGGATGAATGAGATATTCAAGTTTAAAGTTTGATCGATTTTTGGTTGATTTAGGGACTAAATCGCAATAAGGAAAAGTTGGTTTGGGGGCTATTTACGCAAAGAGGACACGTCCAGATCAGACGGCCCAAATCCCAGCCGACACGTCTGTTGCTAAAGAAGTGACCCGTCACTTTACTTTCCAACAGATGCGTCCCTAAAACCCAACAGAAGTGTCCCTTATGAATGCATCTATTCGAAACCTATTTATAGGACCCAAATCAACTCCAAATTTCAATCCGTTTTTTCCAGAGTGTCAAGCATTGTTATAAGATCATATTAGAGTATCTAAGAGAAAGATTTTGTAGAGTTTTCAAGGAGTTTCATAAGCAAGAAGTTTGGTCCACTTGCATAAGTCAGAGGTTAGTATACTTTCAAGTTCGACTGCTTTCTGATTCGAAGTACCATTGAATCGAAAGGTTAATCGTTGTATCCTGGGAGACAAATGCCGGTAACTGTTTGGTACTATACAGGGGGTCAATTGTCTTAAGGAAAGAGGAATACCTCGCCTCGATTAAAAAAAAAAATTATTCTTCTTCTTATCCTCCGATTTTTCTTTTTCTTTTTAGTCTATCTGATTTCTTAACCAAAGACATTCTGATTTTCCAAATCAGAAGTGTGTTGATTTTTAAAGTAATAAATCAGTAAACACAGAAGGATACAATTCCTCTTTCCGATCTTAAATCGATAGTGAGATTCGACTACGAATCATCTGTTCTAGATAACAGACATTATCGGTTAGAAATACGAAAGATATTGAGTTGTTCTATTCCTTAGTTTTTCTCCATTAATTTGGAAAGAAAGTGTTTTTGATTGATTTACAAATAAAATCAAAGTAATAACCAGTTTCACCAGTGATTCGGTTATAGACTCGCTGAGTCAACTCGTTGAATCGGTACACCGAAATCAACAATCTTAAGACAATTGATTTACTTCGGTATACTGAACTAATTTTCTGTGTAAGACAGAAATAGAGATGGCAACAACCGGTGAAGCCATAACGAAAAGTGTTGGTCCTGTCCATGCCGAAAAACCGGAGAAGTTTAAGGGCATCGATTTTAAGCGATGGGCACAGAAGATGATGTTTTATCTAACCACTTTAGGGTTAGTAAAATATCTGACTGAAGACCAACCAGTCCTTCGAGAAGACGGAGATATCCAACATACTTCGGCCGTAGAGGCCTGGAAGCATAGTAATTTTTTATGTAAGAATTACATTCTGAATTCGTTGGATGATGGGCTTTATAATGTGTATTTTGTTATTGATAGTGCAAAAGAATTGTGGAACACACTACACAATAAATATAAAGCCGAAACTGCAGGAGTGAAGAAATTTATCGTTGGAAGGTTTCTGGACTTTAAAATGGTTGACTCTAAACCAGTCATAACCCAAGTTCAAGAATTCCAAATAATTCTTCAGGAATTAAAGGCCGAATCATTGGTAACAAATGAATCCTTTCAAGTCCGAGCAATGATTGAAAAATTGCCTCCGGGTTGGAAAGACTTCAAGAATTACCTTCGTCATAAAAATAAAGATATGAGCCTTGAAGAACTTATCCTCAAACTTCGAATAGAAGAGGATAGTCGCACTGCAGAGAAAAAGACAGAGAAGTCTTCAAATGCTCTAAAAGTAAATGTCATCGAAGGAGGACCAAAACTAAAGCGGAAACGCTCGGGCCGTGAAGTGGGCTCAGGAAAGCCGACGAAGAAGAGTTT
>BEHA01000650.1:1615519-1628140 GCA_002897215.1 Eschscholzia californica subsp. californica | reverse complement strand
ATCTAAACATAATGGTGGTCTGGGAATTAGATCTATAGAGCATGTGAATTTGTCATTAATAGGAAAGATGACATGGCGATTACTTGTTAATCAAGATGAAGTTTGGGTCAAGTTATTAAGGTCAAAATACTTCCCAAAAGGGGATTTTTGGAACATATCAGAATCTAAAGCCTCTTCTCATTTTTGGCAAGCTATTTTAAAGACAAAGGACTTCATGAGAAAAAACATCATATGGAAAATTGGGGATGGCAAATTGGTTAATATAAATACAGACCCGTGGATACCTAATGTTCCTAATAACATTCCAGTTCTCATTCTTGATCTACCATCACATATAGTTCATGTTTCAGACTTAATTGACAGAGATCATAATCAATGGAATTTCCAGTTATTACATTCGTATTTTGATCAACATACAGTTCAGCAAATATCAAGTATTCATCTCCGAGAAGGTAATCACGAAGACATGCTCATATGGTGTCCTAGTGAGAGTGGTAAATTTAGTGCGAAATCTTTCTACAAGGAAGTTAAAGAACCTTTATCAATGAATGAAGAAGTAGTGGATTTCCCTTGGAAAAAGTTCTGGAAGAAGAAATCTATGTCTCCTAAAATCCAGAACTTTATTTGGAAATTAATCCATGAGGGATTACCCACTTTTTTTAATATTGGCAAAAGAATGCAACATATAAACCAGATCTGTATCTTATGTGATCAAAACGAAATAGAAACAAGAGATCACCTGTTTGGGAGTTGTTCGACATTCAGAGATTTGATGGCTAAAGCAAACCTTCAAAACCTGCATCAAGATTATATGGAACCGGTTAGTAAACTCAAATATTTATTGTTGCATGAGGAAAGGGGAGATAAAAAGTGGTACATCACGACTTATCTGATGTGGGAGTGGTGGAAGATGAGGTGCGATCTCCATTTTCGACAGAAAACTCCTGATCTCGAAAGATGTTGGTGGAATATAAGAGAGAACTTAAGGTACGTTCCAGATCTATCTATTACTAGTTCATCTAACTTCTTATTACAAGAACAGAGATGGTGCCCTCCAACTCAAGGAAGACTCAAAATTAATTTTGACGGTTCTTACAAAGATAATAGAGCTTCTTGTGCTTGTTTAGCAAGAAATTCGGAAGGAGAGATTCTCGGCTCCATTGCTAGACAGGTGATTCCGAAATCTCCTTTGTTCAGCGAGATGAAAGGGTTGGAGGCGGCAATGGATTTAGCTGATGAATTAGGGTTAACCTCTTTTATAATAGAGGGTGACGCCCAGGTACTTCTCAGCCTAATCACGACCGTAGATGCGGATGTGCCTTGGAGATTGTTTGACGAGATCAACGGCCTTAAGAGAAGAATTGACTTAAGCCGTGTGGACCTGTTGTATTGTAACAGAGCCAATAATAGAGAAGCACACGTCTTAGCAGCTTCCGTCCACGACCTCTCTTAGTTACAACATTTCAATTTCATCCTCAGTTGATAACTCTAGTTATTTTTAGTCCTTGGTTTATCGGGTCTTATGGTTTTTGGACTATTTGTAACTTTATATGTTTTTAATGGATTTAGATTCAAAAAAAAAAAAATCTTCAACAAAAAAGAAAATAGAAATTCCGTCACACAAACCAATCGAGCAAGAGAATCAAGATGTTATAAAATCTGCATGTCCCCTCCGAATTTACTCCCACATTTTTTGGCATACTATCGATTTTGTTTGGGCAAACCTAGCATTATCCATCCTAATATGGAGTATCTTTTTACATCACAAAATAGTCAACACACATTAGCCCTAATAGTTGTCAACGATTAAGAGTTGAATCGGATCTTGGAGATGCGAACCATTAAAATGATTGAACACTTAAAATAAACGGTTCAGATCAAAATCTTCCCAAAAAAAAGAGTAGTAATAAAGTCTAGAGAGAGAGAGAGAGAGAGAGAAAATAGAATTTGTGGACAGCTGGAAGTGTCGGCTGAAGGAAGAACCAACTCCATTAATGCACTCGTCATCTTCTTCTACTTTCAGAGTTCTAGATTGAAGAACAAGGAAGTAGAAGATGAAGAATGAAGATCTTATTTATTTGTAACTCAAAACCTCCTACTCTTTCTCAGTTTCTCTCTCTACTCTTTCCTTTTTCGTTGTGAAGAAGAGTGAAGACAAGTTTGATTAAATATAAAATTTGCTTTTCAACTCAAGTAGTAGTAGTAGTCTCTCTCTCTTCTCTCTCTCCTCATTGTGGTTTTTAGTTATTCAACATTCTTTCTGGTTATACTTTTTTCACGCTTCCAAAGTGAGGAAAAAAGTAAAGAAGATCAATAAAGGAGTAACAAACAAATAAACGAAACGGAAGATAAATCAATATTTCTCGTTTCAATATAAAGAAAAATCAAAGAGATTTTGTTTCTTTTGATTCATTAATTCAAACACGAAAAACAGTTTTAAGGAAGGAAAACTTTTCAGTGGAATGTGATCTGATGAGATTGAAGAAATTTGAAGTAAAAAAGAAAGAAAGAGAGATCTGAAAGGAAAGGAATATAGTGTGTGTGTGTGATTCAAGCATTTGTGGTTGGTAGAAATAGGGCATCAAACTGGATTAGTTCATGGAGTTTGAATTCTAGTATTAGTCATCTTTAACGGCGGGAAATGGCTTAGGAAGGATTCGGAGAAATATCAAGATTCAAACAATTACCAGAAGAGCGAAATCAGTGAGGATTAATGGAGTCACATATGGATCATTACGAGATCATGGAGCAGATCGGCCGTGGAGCTTTCGGAGCTGCCATTCTTGTGAATCATAAGCTGGAGAAAAAGAAGTAAGCATTTCTTCTTCTTTTTTTCACTTCTATCTATTCTTCTTCTTCATACTTTTCTATTCCTCATTTTCATGGATTTTTGTTTCTCAGGTATGTTTTGAAGAAGATCCGTCTTGCACGGCAAACAGATAGATGCAGGAGATCTGCTCATCAAGAGGTAGATTAAATAATACTTGATCTTCATTTCATTTACCTATGGAGTGTATTGTTTGTTGTTGCTTAAGATTTAGGACATTTTGATTTGTAGATGGCTCTCATTGCTCGAATTCAACATCCTTATATAGTCGAATTTAAAGAAGCTTGGGTGGAGAAGGTGAGATTGTGCTTTAATTATAGATAACACTAATGGTTTTCATTGCTTTAATTTTTTTTGTACCCACTGTATCTTGTTCCTGAACTTGAGATGCATTTTAGGGTTGCTATGTTTGCATTGTCACTGGATACTGCGAAGGTGGAGACGTGTAAGTCCTACTAAAATGTATGGAATTTGATAATGAAAGAACTTGGTTGTATAAAAACTATGTATTGATGGTTTCACATTTCACTTTAATCAGGGCTGAGTTGATGAAAAGAACAAATGGGGCATTTTTCCCAGAGGAGGTATGATCACTTTGTCTATACTAGATATTGAATTTCAAGCCGTGATTGTTTCTTGATTTATATAGATGCTTTACAGAAACTCTGCAAATGGTTCACACAACTACTATTAGCAGTCGAATATTTGCATTCGAACTATGTTCTGCATCGAGATCTTAAGGTTTGTGAGTCTTCGAGAGCGCTTTTTTAGTTTTCTCCTCAGTTTTTTGGATCATATCTTGACTTTCGTTTACTCTATTTGTGCAGTGCTCCAACATATTTCTCACCAAAGACCAGGATGTCCGTCTTGGTAGGTTGAATCATGCTGTGCTGAACTAGTGAAATAGGATAACTTCTGTACCTGGTTACTTGGTGACTATTATTAGGTCCACTTATGAATATATTTGTTGTTTTCAGGGGATTTTGGACTTGCTAAAACACTGAAGGCGGATGATCTAACTTCTTCTGTAAGTTCGCATTTCAGCCAAAATCGTCTGTTGTTTTATTTAATGGTGTATGTTCAATGGACCGTTAACATTATCTTGTTGGTCCTCTAAAACCATGTACTTTGTCCTGTATTTTCTTTTTACTGCTTAAGAAACATAAGAATGTACCTAATATTTTAGCCCTTCACTACTACATATGGGATTAATTGTTGTTTTGGTCTTTTATACTCAGGTGGTCGGTACTCCCAATTACATGTGTCCTGAACTGCTAGCAGATATTCCTTATGGCTTCAAATCAGATATCTGGTCTTTAGGTTGCTGTCTTTATGAGATGGCTGCTCATCGACCTGCATTTAAAGCTTTTGTAAGTGTTCTTCCTCAATTTACTTTGAGACAGAACTCACTAATTGAACTAAGATACAAACTTTAGTTCCTTTGTGACGAGTCATTGATCTAGCACCTCGTGGTAGTTGCTATTAGTTGGATTTTTTTTCCTTAAAGAAAGGTAAATTCAACCCTTTTTCTTCGTCAATTAACTTTGTGTTTCTACTTGTGCGTTATTACATCTGGGTTTTAGGATATGGCAGGACTAATAAGTAAGATCAATCGTTCGTCAATGGGTCCTATGCCAGCTTGCTATTCCTCTTCCTTGTAAGTCTGAATGATGCCTGTACCCATTATGTTCTTAGAATCTTAGTCAAGCTTTACAAATTTAGCTACTTCCATGCAATCAGAGATTTTGGGTTTGGATTACGCCATAAATAAATAACCAATACATTGCTAAATGTCTAACGTGCAGGAAAACACTTATCAAGGGCATGCTGCGAAAAAACCCAGAGCATCGACCTAATGTAAGACTCTAGATTTGATCCTTTTTTTTTTGCCGTTCCAACTCTTGAGAACCATCTAACACCCAGATTTTCCCTTGATCAGGCGTCCGAGATTTTAAGGCACCCTTATCTGCAGCCGTATGTTGATCAATATCGGCCATCCTTAAATCCACCTAAGGCCTCCCCTGAAAAGCCAGTATCAAATATGCCTCGTGCGCAGAAGCAGATTGGTGATAGCCAGAGTAATAACAGTTCGAGCAGTGAGAAGGGAAGTTTAGTTTCAAGTGATAGAAACAATAAAGATTTGGCATTAAATTGCGAAAATGAGGAAGAAGCAAGCGGACAACTAGCAAATAATGAGCATGCCACCAATCTGTCCAGTTTCATAATAAATGAGAGAATCAAACACTTCCATGACGATCTGAAACCCAAGGTTGAAAATAAGCAACTGAAAAGCAACAAGAATATCTCGATGACTCCAAAAGAAGAGGGAAGAGTTAGAGAACATACTTCCCCCTTAAGAGGCAACAGGTCGAAGGCTGGAGTTGTGTCTAACCAGAAACCGAACATCGAAGTATCTCCAAAGATTGCCACTAAACCCAGTACTGCAATCTCTCCGTTGAAACTCAATGCAGATACACCTATGCCAGCAAAAACCAACAGTGATTCTGCGAGACGAGTCCAAGGATCCAATCAGTTAAAGCATCAGGTAATAATGTGATTAATCTTTGTTTTGAGTTAATTATTTATAAAAAGGTTAAGAGGGAGAGAACGAAAAAAAAAACTTACCCTTTACATTAACTATTACAGTCGCCTGTAAGCGAATCCTCACCAAAGCCTAAACCGAAGTCTGAAGGGATATCACCTTCCGGTTCTGGAAAACAAGGCATAGAAGATGACACCCTTAGCAAGGCAAAGCAGCGATCTTCACCTTCCAATCTGATAAGACGACCGTCTTTTCAAGGCCAGCTGAGACCTGCTTGGGACGATTCCACGAACCCAGTGACTGATGGTACAAAGCCTAACTTAAGTGAGATAAAACTAGAACCTCAAAAGATTCCGAAATTGCTGTCAAATGGACACAAGCATAGCTCAAGAGAGATCACGCAAGATTCTGAAAAAGTTCCATCTGGTGCATGTAGAGGCAAAAGACCAGAAAGCAGCAATTCAGCTTCATCATCGAAGTCATATCAATGTTTTCAGCTCTGCAATGAAGTAATCGAATCTTCACCTAACTTGAAAGAACAGCGCAGTTCTTGTTCATCAGACATCAGCCACACTGACACACAAGGCCAGATTGAAACTTCAGATCGTCGTCCGCCTTGTTGCTTAGTTGACTCGTATCCTCACTCCACCAGATTCTCTGATCTCTCAACAGAAAACCATGAATGTGATTATGAATCTGTATCATGCTCTATTGAGACAACGGATGCAAATCTAGACCTGCAAAAGAGTTCAACCAGTAATGATGAAGTGACTTCAAGTCCAGTTCAAAAGCCACCAAGTTTCCCAAGTTCTGAAGAGGAATATGTTTGCAGAGATGATATCTCTCTAAGCAGGACTTGTAGTCAGCCTGACGTGATTCCTCAGTCAATCGTTCCATCTACAGAAAATGTCGATGAAAGGTCCAGCAAGCCTACTAATAATCCCGATATGATTCCTCTGTCAACCGTTCCTTCTGCAGGAAGTGACGACGAAAAATTCAGCTACCCTATAAGTAATCCTCATATTCCATCGCAGAGAAACATCATTTCTACTCCTAATGGCGATGAAAAGTTTACCGTGAAAGAGCTAATATCATCCGAAACCGAAGCTTTGTCTCCTACTATAGCTAACCATATGGAGTTGCCGTGTGAAAAGGGACTCCCAGCGGCAAGCCCCGTAGTTGAGAAGGGATCAGCTAACCACCTACATGCAGCATTTGATGATGTCATACACGTCATACGGCACAGTAGTTTCCGTGTTGGAAGTGATCCGCCAATGATGGAAACCATGGAATTGGGAGGTCAGAATATGGATGTAGGGAAGTTAATTAATGTTGTCAGAGACGACATAGATATCAGAAACATGGCAACATCTATAGCCATGAAACCTTCAATTGGTTCAGAAGCTTCAGGAGTGAAAGAAATGGATGTAAGAAACAACAATTTCCCTGTTAAAAAACTTGATTTCTCTGAACCAGAAAAAACTGCAAGTTCGTCGGACATTAGTAAAGTTGGTGCCAAAGAAGAGGAAGCTCCTCCTCCTCCTCCGGCAAAAGAAACGCTGGACGTGAAGTCTTTTAAGCAGAGGGCAGATGCATTAGAAGGTCTATTAGAATTATCGGCAGACCTTTTACAACAATGTAGGTTGGAAGAACTAGCTGTGGTCTTAAAGCCTTTCGGGAAAGAAAAGATTTCTCCTCGAGAAACTGCAATTTGGTTGGCAAAGAGTCTGAAAGGAATGATGAACGATGATAGTGGAAGAAATTCTTAAGTTAAAATCCTGTAAGTTTCTCAGTTTTTGTTCCTTCTTCTCTTATTCTGCTGTTAAATGAACAGATTACCATTGTTGTATATAGTAAGAGATACTATTTTTGAATAACATGTCATGTTTTATTTTTGCAAAAAGCGGTATTGTCTAACCATCTGAATAATTGAAATCCATGCTTTATTGAAAGGTATAAATAATACCGTATAGGGTAGTGTCATGCTTTATAAAAATGGTAATGGCAGTAATGAGTATAATGAAAGCCATGAATGAAATGGAATCATTTAAATAAAACTTATAAGTGGGGATGCAAATAAAACTTTCCCATTGGATTTTGAAATCCAGCTTTCTTTTTCTTCCTTAAAGCTTATAAAGTTGAGTTTGAGTCCTACAAGGGAAAGCTTATTTATGCTTTCCATTGAGTCTATGTTGAGGGAAGTAAAGAATCCATCTTTTTCCCTCAAAAATACTATTCCTCCTCTTTGTTTGGTAATCAGGTTTTGTATCTTTCCTTTTCTTGGAAGGTTCAAAAGAACTTCAGATTGTATGTGGTTTCTTATTACCCCCACAAATTATGAACAAAACTATCAAAAGGGTGGTTAGAGTAGAAAGGTTATAATGGTCATATGGTATAACCAAAAGTAGAATTGTTCTAGGATAGCAAGAGTTTTAAGGGAGAAAAAACAAACCAATATATATTTCTATCTAAACATTTCTAACTCAAAATCAGATCTTTAATCACAGTCTAATGCCACTTCTCTTTCATTAGGAATGTTCAAAAATTATCATGTGTTGTTTATAAATGTAATCTGAACAACAGAAAGTGAAATAATCGACATCGATATTCAAGACAGTTCAAAATCAGATGTTTGATCGCAGTCTCATGCACTTTTCTTATAATAGAAACGTTTGAAAAACTATAAGTTGTCGTTTATAGATGTAATCTGGAACAACAAAAAGTGGAATATTCGATATGGATGTTATAGGTGATTGTGTCTATAATCCATTTTAACAACTAAAACCAACTCTATGACAACCTCACCTTACAGATTCTAATATATGATGATATTAACCATCCACCTAAAACCATATTTAGTCTGATAATAATATCATTGATTAGCTTAGATTTGATGATTAACCAGTACTAACTACGAAGAAATTGAATATATACTTTTGGTAGATTCTGGTTTTAATTTCACGCGTTTCTTCTCTGTCATTATAAAGATGAAAAAAAGAATCTTTACTGGCATTTACAGATAACAGTTTCTCTCTCTAGTTTTCTTTTATTTTTCTTTCAAGATTCAAGAACAAGATGAGTTCAAATCCTGATGATCCAAACAAACCTGTTACAGGTTATCCAACAACCAGCTACCCACCACCTCAAACGAGCTATAATCAACAACATCAACCCACCGGATACCCACCGGCTCAGGGGAATTACCCTTCTTCCACCGCCAACGGAATCGCATATCCTTACTCAGCGCCTCCACCCACCGCTTACTACAACCCTTACCCTCCTCCGCCTCCGAACAATTACAACCCTCAAAGAACCACCTTCCTCCGTCGCGTTATCATCGTCGCGATTAGCATTTTCATCATCATTGCTTCGGTTAGTTTCATCATACGGCTCGCAATCAGACCCCACGTTCCTGAGTTTCGAGTTGATTCAGCTTCTGTTTCAAACTTCAATATCTCCTCCTCTTCAGAATTATCAGCTAATTGGGAAATTGGGCTTTTTATTAAAAACCCTAACAAGAAGATGATTATCTTCTATGATCAAATTGAGGGTTCTGTTTTTTATAAAGAGGATCCCCTCACTGAGAAAACCCTTCCACCATTTTCTCAGAATGAGAATAATGAAACAAAAATTACAGCACTGTTTACTGCTTCATCTACTTACATTGATGAAGGAATGATGAAAGAGATTGTTGGGGATCGAGATCATGGTAATGGGGTGACTTTTAATTTCAGAATGTTGGCTTGGATTTCATTTAAATCTGGAGCTTGGGGAACAAGGAGACATTTAATTAGGGTTTTCTGTGAAGATATTAAGATTGGGTTTTCATCAAATACCAGTGCCACAGGAAAATTGTTAGGTCAAACGAAAGCGTGCGAGGTTGATCCGTGAGTTCTTCTTTATCTTCATAAGAAAGATTTGGTTTTTCTTTTTCATTTGATTTCTGTTAATGAGATAATTTGTGGAAATGATAAAAGTTTAGGTCTGTATTCAGTAATTGAAAATGGTAGGGAGATTTCTGTTAATGTACTATAGTTGATTTTATGAATTCCAATTGCCTCATGAGTTTCTCCCAATGAAGTATAATGGTAAACTAATGATGGTCTTTTTAGAATCTTGTTTGTGTTCTAGGTTGATATAAGATCATGTTGTTAAGATTAATGAGTGTTCGACTTGAGGATGGTTTCCCGTAGTGGGAGACGGTTGATTTATTGAGTTAAATTTGTTAATCTAAACGTGGGGAAGTAGTTCTTAATCATTTTGTTTGTCCACCCTAGAAGTTAAAATCCTTCGGATAACCACATTTTTACAAGCCAAAAGAAAGATCAGCTATGTATAACCGAATTTTATGTTAACAAAGTCTTGCTCATATTATGAGTATGAGATTAATAACATCACTAGAGAGTTTTGGGGTTACGATTGAAGAATGAAAAGGGGAGGATAAAAGTCCACGAGTTGCATTATGATAGTGAAAGGATTAGAAAACCCCTTGTGGAAGGTTTTAATAGTTAGAGTGGTTAAGCTTGAGGTCCTAAGTAGATCCTCGAATTAAGCAAGTTGAAGGTTGTGAAAGGATATAGAGAAAATTCAAGCATAAACGTTTTGAGATAATGAATGGTAAAAGGGAAGTTAAACCCAAGAAAAATGTATTTCATTTATAAAATATTAACAGCAGCTCTCTGGTATTTATACACAATTTAATTACAATTAATCGATTTGATTAGAGTTACTGATGTGTGGGTATAGCTAATTAGCTATGTAGTTGATATTGCAGTATTTTGCCGATATACCCCAAGATATATACTATTTATTGTCCCATCGCTGCATAACGAATGTATTCCCGATTTATCGTTTATGAACAATCAAGTGTCAAGCTGTGCACAATATGCCAACCAAATAGGGCTACAATAGATTGTTGAAAATACAGTATAAACACTAATACGTAACACTGTAACCGTCATAACATCCTTTAGTAGTTGTCCAGATTTTAGCTTGTGCAAGTTCCAATACGATTGTCAATTGACTTATTTTTCTTTGTTAGTATTGCCTCGATGTGTTGGAAACCAGGAACAGACCGAGGGTATGAAATCAAGACACGACCGATGAAGGCCCCATTTAGAGATGATATACTATATATTTTGAATAGAATGGTAATATATGTTGCTTTACAGCTAGGGAAACAAAGTTTTTCTCATGCGGCGGATATTGGAGTATTTGAATAGTTTACATTTGGAGTATATTGCACTTCACACAGACGTGTCTTCTTTTACGCTTTCCGATGGGGTGCTTATAAACCTAATACATTTCCAAATCCTTGCTAGGAAAGGTCTTGACTCCCTCGCAGTAATCTTGTTTTATCTATACTTGGGCATGGGCGTGTAGGAATTCGTTGGAGTTAGTGATAGAGAGATGCTTATTTATGTGAATAGACACGAAACGATGGTTTGTGATCTCTTTTGTTTAACTTCTAGTTTGACGCTCTACGGCTAACAGAGAAGCTAGTAAGCGAGGCTTGGTCGATAAACAAGTTACCCGGATAAAACAGAGAAGAAATACTGTGTAGTACAATATATGGAAACAGAATATACTAAGCAAACCTGATTGCTTGCTTATATAGGAACTTGATTGTGTTCTTGGATCAGATGGCATTGTTTACCCATCTATATATGCCATGCAGTTTCTGTTTATCGAGCAAACTTCGTATTTTTACTATTCTCTGTCATTTATCACCATATTGCTTATGCAGTTTCATGCCCATCTGTTTAGTGTCCATATAGTAAACCTAGGAAGACCTTTACTTAATATACAAGATTTAGAGTTGCTTTAAGTAACTTGCAGGTACTCTACCAAGTTATGTTGTAGTCTTTATCTCTGTGTTACTTCAAGAAATACTTGGGATTGCTTCTTGATCTTCGAAGCAACATCTCCGTAGCCCTTGAGGAAGAGCATAGAAATACATCGAGGGAAAGATAACGAGAATCAACTAGCGATGGTACTAATAATAGTTTTGGTATCGGTTATATTCTGTAGCAATCCTTATCGAGTCTGATTGGTCTCTTAACCCATGCTGAATTGCCTTGTTATTGCTTTATACGTTTTTTCTGGGAATTTCTCAGTCTTCATCTTTTGCTGCCCCTCCTCCCATGTCTTCTTCTAAGTTTGGGGTTTTCTGTTGTCTTAAGAATCAACTCTTCTTTCTTTCTTGCTTCTTTTATTTATCTTTTTTTTTTTTTTTTTTTTTTTTGAGGGTTTTTTTTTTTTTTTTTTTTTTTTTTTTTTTTTTTTTTTTTGTTGAAGGATGCTTCTTTTATTTATCTATCTATCGAATTGCTTTATTCCTTGTGCCACTTTTTGACTTTGTCCTTTTCAGCAACTGTTGTACCAGAAGAGAAAGAGAGATAAGGTTAATACCCTACTTAGAATAAGGTGCTGTTTGTTTTTTTTTTAATGTCTGAATCTGAATTTGCTGAATCTGAATTTGCTGAATTGAATTAGCTGAATCTGAATTGACTAAATCTGAATTGGAAGTTAGATGTTTGTTTTCTAAATCTGAATGAATAGATCTGAATTACAGCTTTGACATTTTTACCCCTCTATATTTTAAATTAAAAAAAAACCAAACCCTAAACTCTTTCCTCTCTCATTTTCATATTTCAGCCGTCTCCTCTCTCCAACAGCCTCCCTCTCTCTCCAACAACCTCTCTCTACAACAACACAAGATCCGGCACTGGAGGTTTGGCAATGGAGGTGCGACGATGGCTAGACCCTCTCCTAATCCTTCTCTCTCTCTCTCTTCCTCTCAGTCCCTATTTCTCTGTCCAACAGGTTCCCGAAGTGAAACCCTCGCCAGATCCGGCGAGGGTTCCTCTCTCTCAGTCCATCTCTTTAATCAATCTATGGTGGCGAACGATTGGTTTCTATCTATGGTGGTGGTGGGTTTGCATCTATGGTGGTGGCGGCGCGGGTTTGTATCCATGGTGGTGGTGGGGGTTTGCATATACGGTGGTGGTAGTTTGTAGTTGTGATGATGGTGGCGGTCTGAGTAGTGTTGGTGGTTGTGTAATGGTGGTCTGTGGTGGCTGTAATGGTGGTCCGGGTGGTTGTTGTAATGGTGGTCTGGGTGTGGTGGTTTGTAGTTGGAATAATGGTGGCGGTCTGAGTGGTGTTGGTGGTGGTGATCGCGGTCCAGGTGGTGGTTGTAATGGTGGTGGTGGTGGTAGTGGTCGGGGTGTTGGTGTTGGTGGTGGTGGTG
>BEHA01000650.1:1541073-1563716 GCA_002897215.1 Eschscholzia californica subsp. californica | reverse complement strand
TTGACAATAATAAGAAACTTGTTTATCTTGAAAAGAATCTAACACAGTTTTTTTTTTTTTTTTTGGAATCTCAAAAATTACAAAAGTTATAGCACGGCCATGATTTCAAATAAAAACCACTTTGGGTGGAGGTATAAGTGTAGCAACAACCCACTATTAATTAATGCTTGTATCTTGTATTTTTATCTATGTGACTTAAAGAAAGTGTAATCCCATAATCATCTCCAACTTCGAGCTTTTAGGGCACGTTCCTAGGTAGGCTCCATTGTAGTTCCGCCACGTAGACATAGCTTGGATATATAGAAAATATGTTGGGTGCCTTAACAATCAAGATTTTTTCTGTGCCTGAGCGAGTAGGGCTTTTGTTGTGTCTGAGCAAGCAAAGTTTATTGGTACCTGAGCGAGCAGGGTTTCTTTTGTGCCTAGGCGAGCAAGGTCTGGGATTTTCCTGTGTCTGGTTCAACGCCTGACCGTTTAAGTTAAGCTTGTGCAAGACTTAACGACACCGTTTTATGCTTATTCGGCACTCGAGCATTTATGGTTAAGCTAGCATGACATTTCGACGCTTAACCATTTGAGGCTAACCTAGCAGGACTTTCGTGCTCGGCAAGGCGAGGTTTTGTATGCATGTTCGGCGCTTAACCATTTAAGACTAAGCAGCAGGACTTTTGGTGCTCAGCTAGGCGGGGCATTTTATGCATGTTTGGCACATAACTGCTTGAGGTTGTTAATTTGAACACATGTAAAGTATTTTGCAAAGATTTATTTATTTATTTATTTGTTGCAATTAAAAAATAAGAGAGTCATTACAATATCTATGTCTAATAATATTGGGAACAGCCTCCCAATTAGTATTACAATTACGAAGTCCTAGTCCATTTAGCCAAAGAGTCGGCTAGTTCATTGCCTTCGCGAGTAATATGCGTGAAGATTGTAAAATATGAGGTAGCAGCTGCTTGACCGATGAGACGTGGAACTTGATTTGCCAGTGTAATTGATAGCTTGAGTTGTTTAGATGTTTGATAATGGCCTGATTACCACTTTCGGTACGAAGGTATTCGATTTTATGGATAATGTGACTTGATTATCACTTTCAAAATGAAGGTATTCGATTTTATGAATAATTGCCCATTTGATGCCTTCTAAAATTGCTTTAGTTTCTGTTTTGTTTGTTGTCCGAATGTTAATAACAGAAGTGTGAGCGTATAAGAATTATGCTCTATCGTTATGAAAAATAGTGTCAATCCCTGTCGGATCCGTAATATTGGTAAATGAAACATCAGTATTTAATTTAACAAACAGAGAAGTTGGAGGTGTCCATCTAGTCTGGGGTGTAGGAGATGGATTTGTGGTGAAGTGGTCAACTATTTGAGGGAACTCTCAACAAAAAAAAAAACTATTTGAGGGAAGTTTTTTTTTTTTTTTTTGTTGAAAGCTATTTGAGGGAAGTTCAAAATTTGTTTAATTACCTCATGTAGGGTCGGCTGAACAGTTGTTACGTCTAGCTTTCCAAATAAGCCATAAAATAGTTGCATACAAAGGTTCCATGTTACTAACATGATATTATTGTGTCATTCCGCGAGAGGCGATCGAATTGTATTTAGTGGTCCATGTCATGGAAATACCATTTAGAAGGAATCACTTCTTTTGTTGATAGTAGAAGGAATCACTACCAATCTTACTTTTTTTTTTCAAGGTTTTCCCAAGTAACGAATAATTTATAAATTTTCTCAAAATAAAGTCCCACACGACCACAACTAAAGCAGTAGAGTAATTGTGTAAAGCAGTAGTGGTAATGGTTATCTACTTACTACCAATCTTACTTTTTGTTTTAAGGTCAGTTCAAAGTAACGAACCACAAAACATGCAGTTTCTCTCACAAGTAAAGAAATGAAACCACAATAAAGTATATGGAAACTGATCCGCAACAAACTTGTATTTCTCTGTTCAATCACGTCCCATACAACTACTACACTGTCAAGTAAGAACAGTTATTCCCAAACTGTAAAAGGGGGGAGGGAGTCTCTCTCAAGTCTCAAAGTGCCAATGTATAAAAAAGAACCCTACAAAATTGAAATCATTCTCATTCTTGGGCTGCGGCTGCTGCACCTTCAGATGCTGCATCCATTGGCTCAGCTTCAGTTGATTCAGCAGTCTCCCCCTTCTTCCCTGTCAATCAGGAAATCCATTAGAACAATTTAGATCTGCAACTTACTTAAAAACTTATTAGCTTCATATACCACATCCACTCAGGAACCAGAATTGGGTATTTCTATATACCTTTCTTCTTCTTTCCGCCTCCTTTCTTTTTTGTTTTCGTGGCCAGAGCTAACCAGGACTTGATTTCAGGTTCTTCATCTATCGTTTTAGTGGGTTTCAGTTCCTGGAGAGCATGGGTTGTGATTCTGTCTGAGCCATTAGGCATTAGCAGGACTGTGAACTTGATATGGGCTACCAAATCACCTGCAAAACCACCATGTCAAATTATATTAACTCCCATATAACAAAAAAGACACTAATGCTGCTGATGATGGAAGAAGGCATTGTTAATACAATACTGCAAAAATGGAACACGGATCCAGTTTTTAATGCTTACCGGGCTTTTCATGAAGAACAGGATATGGCTGCAAAAGATCATGATTCACGCATTCTACTAACCCCAACCGAGCACGCTTCTCTTCCAAAGCCCTTAAAGAAAACAGAGAACCCATGTTACTTTTGCAGGTTCCAGTGGCAGAAAGATAGGAATGTGAAATATGTAAGAGTAAGCGGCTTGGGAAAATGATACACGTACCTGGCTGAAAATGGCATGATGGGAAATTTCTGACTTATTTCGCTGAAGATGAACCTGGATGCTTTCATCTTCAAGTGATAGTTCTTGTCCACAGCCCTTTTATATATCGTAGTTTGCTTCTCATCCAACAGCTTAGGCTGCAATATTTGTGGGGATTAGTAGTGCAACAGAGTGATTTTAAGTTCAAACTTCAAAGTAGTGGTTTCTTTACCTTGCCATCTCCTGTGCTGGTGACTATATCAATAGCGTAGACTTCATTCTCCTCAAACTCTGCATCATCAACTCGGGTGTCAGGACTGGATACACTAAGTACAACCTTGTTCCCATCTATCACAAACTGCTTAAGCTGGTGGCTGAGAACACCCTCAACGATCTTGCAGTCATAAGCAGCAGCAACCTTCTGAATAGCTTCTGTCACATCTTTGTTCTGCCATAACAAAAAATTAATGAGAAACACAAATCCATTGGAACAATGGCAGGGAGGAGCACTAAAATCATCAGAAGATGTGTGAAAAGAATTTATAGTCTGAAGAAAGCAAATAGGTTAATAAAATATGACAGCAACATAGTAGCACAAATTGCAGAGAAAAACCTCATATGGTCTTCTGATTCTTCTACATTAATCACAAGCAGCAAACAAGTATGATATACACGAGGAAAAAGAGTAAATTAATACTAGACACCGCCATAGAGAAGCTATACATAAAATTCCTTAATATTGGTTAATGGACAAATTTATTAACCTTTACATTTAAAAGCATTAGCGCACCACCACATGACACGGGAAGTTGCCCAATCAGAGTAACTATGACAAAGGAGCCTCACTTGGATACCCATAGCTTCTGGTAAGTAATCATCATTAGGCAAACACAAGTATTTTACTCCCACAGATGGATGAGCTCTAATGCAACAACCAATAGTTATATAGAATAAAGAGTTGAAAATACGAAGTAGTGTATGAGAGGTGGAGCATGATCTTCTATCAGTGTAACTATGACTAAATAGAAAAGGCTTAATCGGAGCTTGCTCCATAGCATATTGTAAGTTTACATCATTTAGAAAAATCATGCTCAGCAAAAAACTTCCAACTTTGCACCAAAAAATCAAGGGCAAAGAAAGAGAGGAATCGGAACAAGAGCACGCACAACCAAGAAATCGAAAAAAAGAAAAGCGCGGTATCTTTTTTAGGATCAGGAAGATGAAGTATCTCCGGACCTTAACCACCAAAATAGAACAGACATAGCTAGACTATTCATGCCTAGACACTATCAAGCAATTTGGAAGTAACATGTCACAAAAACCATACAACACTAACTAAAGCATCCGTAGATATCACGCTACTTCCTTCTACACAAATTAGTAGCTAGAAGAAAAGCAGCTCACATAAGCCTCCTAACCTCTTAGGGCAGTGATTCACTGGCTCTTAATAGGACAACAAAACCCACCCTACCAAATCAACAAGTGTATCATGAATTCGCCATGTGCCATCCAACAACATAACAATTGACGGCCTAAACAAAGTCAGCTATGTACCATGTTTGCAATTGGGAAAAAGAGGAAATCATGGAGCATTTGATAACCACCACAAGGATTCCCTAGTTTTGCTTTACAATTAAGCTCCTAAGAAAGATCTCAATCACTAGAACAGATATATTAAAAAGATATTGGCTACTACAGAAATGTAAAACAACCATTATACTGGTTGCCACAAAATATTAGCATAGCCAAGTATATTATAGGCAACAGGGAAAAAGAGGAAACCAAAAGGAAGTTGATAACCTCGGCAAAGTTGCCTCTCATTTTTATCTTCATTATATATATTTAGCGAACCAAGTCAGGCAGAAACTCAAAGACTACCTGGTACATAAATTCATCAACACATATTGGCTATGAAATCTGCAGATACATCAATAGATGGATCACAGCAAAAAGTCCATAGCCACTTAGATATAGGCAACAGGGAAAAAGAGGAGAACCAATAATCAAATGATTACCTCGGCAAAGTTGCCCTCATTGAATCACAAAATCCTGATTATCATTTTTTTCACTTCAAACTTCTCACAGAGTCACAGCTCGGGTTTTTAAGAAAGAAAAACATGAGAACTTCATACTAATCACAAGTTCATCCCATGGTAATCCTAGTATAAAAGGTTACCAGAATAGTATGGTACATCTAAAGCTAATGTTAGTGAAAGAGTACAATAGCAGTTTATTTATGTCGATTGAGGTTTGGAGTAAGATTGTAGAAGTATTCCAGGTTTTCGGTAAAAACCCATAGGGTGCATGTTAAACTTTGACAATAATCACCTACGGTCGTATTGACAGTAAAACAGCAAATGAGGTATTATAATTTATAATTGCCATTGGCAAGGCAACCAAAACTGAAGAAGAGATAAACAAATCGATTGGACCCAAGCACAAACAAGTCTTCAAGAAAAAAGTTAAACAAAACCAAACATCACTACAATACACACAGCAACTTCAAATAAATGAAACGGAAAAGTTGATAGTAAACAATGGAATCTAACTTGAATGCATGTTATCATTACCTTTTTCCCTGGTCTCACAAGCCTCAAAGCAACTTCAGCAGCAGTATTAGCTGCAGCAATAACATCAGCTGCCCTTCCAGTCACAGGTCCTTCCTGAAGAACATGAGTATGTCCAACTACGGCAATGAACCCATCTATATGACAACCCATATCACTGAAACCAAATAAAAACAATCAATAACTAAGAAATGAAGTAAAAATATCAAGAAACAAGCTTATTAACTTCAATTTTTGGAATTTTTATTAAATAACAAGAATGAAGACTACAAGCAAAATAAAAACTCACATCTTTATAATGTCACCTTCTTCCAAGACAGTTTCATCACTAGCAAGTGGTGAGAAATGGCAGACTGTGTTGTTGACTGAAATGCTTGTAGGAAATGCAATGCCTTTCTCTATCTTTTTCTTAGCATTTTTGTACATGTTTCCAGTTTGCCTATAATTTGTCAAACCCACACAAAAACTTAACACATCAAGAAGAAACCAATCAAATCTCCAAAATAAAATACACAAAGAAAATGAACAAAAATCTTACTCTCTGATATAAGCATCTCCTTTTTCACATAAATCTACGATCTTTGCTTTCGGTTTGCAATCTTTCAATACCAACTGTAACGCCTCTGCACTTGATCAAAACTATATTATTAGAAATCGACAAGAACATGGTAGTTTGTTATTTGGGAACTAAACCCTAAATTAAAATGAGAGAGATAGAGAATATGAAGGAAGGGAAATACTGTTGATAATCTCGGCAGCACCCTTATACTTGGTTACGACTTCAGGAGAAGTGAGATCCAACTCCTTCTCCTCCTTCATTTCATCGTCCGACATTCTTGATATGAATCTTAACTTCTCTTACTGCAATCAAGAACAAAGCATTGAATTAAATTTACAAACGTTCTTGAAATGAAAAACCATAACATAAGTTGATTACTAGAAGAAAGATTAACAAGATAATTACCAAGAAATGAACTAGTTGAGCTAGGGTTTTGAGGAAGAAAAGAGAAGACGGCGGCGATAACTGGTGGGGGAAGTGATAAAGATAGAGGTGGCGGGGGTTCAGAGCTTAGGGCAAACTCTTGTTAGCGTTCAATATATATATAGAAGAAGATGAGGCTCTTTACACTCCTACTAGTCCCGCTTTACATTTTCTTTCGTATCTTTTTGCCTTCGCTTACACTCGCTTCACCTAGGGGTGAGAATTTTGCCCATGAGCCCGAACCCGCCCACGGGCACCCGAGCCCAACGAGGACCATGGACGCCCGCGCCCGCCTCGGACACAACCAGCCCAGCGCGGCAAATTTTGGTGGGCGGGCATGGGTTAAAACCTCTACCCGCATACCCGCCCATGCCCGCACCCACTTAACCTCACCCAATGATAGCCAACCAAATTACATCAACTTTATGGGTTGATGAAGCCCCAGCTGTCTATGTTGTTAGGCTTAGTTGAGATGGTAAACAATATGTTTAAGGGCAATCACACGAACCCAATACATTGCTTTGCAATGGCCCAAGAGAATTCTTAGTAGAATACTGAAGTAGTCTTTGGCTCTAAGGGAACAAAGAGTGGGGTAAGTTTATATTATATCTCATGAGAATTCTACATTAGTTTTCAATGTGAAATTAAATTCGGAACAACACAAATATCGTCTAGTTTTAATCCCACATTGTCTCTTTAGAATTAGGAAAGGTGTTTGCAGATTCTATAGAAAAAGGAAAAAATGGTTTTTTTTCAAGTCATGAGATTACCCGCTATCCGCCCGCCCATACCCGAATTACCCGAACTTCTTAATGGGCTTAGGCGGGTAATGGGCAAGGCGAATTTCAAAATTCCCCGCCCAATTAACCCGCTTACCCTAATAGCCATTGAAATTTTGTGCCCGACCCGCCCAGCCCGATGCTTCAAGTGCCCATGAACACCCATACCCGCTCAATTCCCACCCCTACTTACACCTGATTGTTTCGGGTCTGGAAAACTAAAACCCATTGGGCACAACTGCACAGCTAAAAACACCCCCCTAAAATCCTATAAGTGGGCGAGTGGCCCAATAATAGATCTACGTGAAATCTTCGACAAAGAAGGCAGTAATGAAAAGGGGGAATTACTGAAACTCCCACCTTTTCATAATGCACATTACTGAAACCCCCACCTTTTATTTATAATTACTAAAATCCCCACCTTTTTGTAAATTCCGTCAGATTTAACAGAATTACGCCGTTAGGGAGAGTGTATAGCCCATTTGTTAAACAACCCTACCTTTTCTAACACCAAATACCCTGGGGGCGCCTTCGACCAAATACGTTGGGGCGCTTATAACCCGAGTTTATCCCCCTTCTTCATTCGACCAACAGGTTGAAATCGAAGGAAACCAGACAAAACCCCACCAGTACTATCTCTCTCTCTCTCCATTCGGTTCCTGTGAAACCCCACGAAAGCATCTCTCCATTCGATTTGTGTGAAACCCTACCAGGTACTACTCTTTCTTTCTCTTTCTCGGTTTTGGGTTTGTTAGGGTAGGCTAGGGTTTTAATATGTAGGATAAGATGTTGTGTTTTTCTCTCTCTTTCTCCATTCGAACTCGAACTATGGTTGTTTTAATGGAGTAATTTCTAAAATAGGGTACTTCATAGCCACAGGTATAGGAAATTGGAACTCCATTGAACAAGTTTTTTTTTATTTTCTTGATTTGCCTAAAATGTAATGATTTGTTTGAATTACCTCTATTTAGAACTCCATTGAATCAGTAAATTGATGCTAGATTTTGGTGAATTTGCTTGATTTGCCTATGCTTGATTTTGGTGAAATTTGCTTGATTTGCCTAAAATGTATTGATTTGTTTGAATTATCTCTGTTTAGAAGTCAAGTGAATTATAGCTCATATCAGTAAATCATAGCTTTTGAGGGACAAACCAATGAGTTCGATAAACAAAATGTAAGTTTTTGTTTGATTTGTGATGTAAGTTTATGGGGCCATGTGAGAAGATGTTTATTACTCCCTCCGTCCTATTTTGTTTGGTTGTTATTCCTTTTATGGATGTCCTAAAATGTTTGGTCACTTTCCTTTCATAACAGTTGTAGACGGTGAGAAGTCTACGGGTCGGAAGTCAGAAGGTCGGTAGCTGAAACGTCTTCTGGAATTCCAAACGTCGAGTTCTTGATTGATGGGCACCAGCAACGTGTGAAAGAAACCTGCAAAAGAAGATGAACAGACACAAACAAACCCGTGAAGGCTTGGGGGGACATCGGGATGGTGCCTGCGAAGGGCCCTCCGACGGTCAAGTCAGCAAAGTATTACAATGAATAATAAAGGAATAGCCGAGGGTATAACCGTTGATGCGTAATCGGAGAGTGGCTAGGCTCGTAGAATGACCGGAGTTCGAATCTACGGGAGTGAAATGATCGGAAGTACGAGAGTAGATGTTACCAGTAGCGTCGAGCAAGAAGAAGGTTGTGATCTCCTCGAAGACGTCTGGAAGCGTCGAGCAGGAAGCGTCGAGCCGGAAGCGTCGAGCAGGAAGCGTCGAGCAAAGATAAGCTTTAACACCCTTGAGGCGTCTAGTAGTGTCCACGACCAGAACCAGGTGAACTTGTATGCAACGTCTCAAGAATAATCGAAGAACAGAGGGCAAGTGGAGAAGAAGAAGTTGTATGAGTTGCTTTGCTCTGTATTCGATGATCTGAGAAATGAAAGTGCTCCTCTTTATATAGGCTTGAGGAGTGATCCGTTGGGAGGAGTAAAGGCTGACCGTTACGGAGTAAATGCATGTCAAGATACCTGGGATATGGTGACGTGTACGCTGGCTGTACATGCACAACGGTTGTGCATGTTCTCTGGCAACTACTCTGATTGTGCATGTGCATGGTCTCACATTTATGTGAGACGTTACCATGTTATGCATGTCAATAATGGGGGAATATTCGTTGCTGGGGTTACGTTGACCAAGTCTGATATCTTTGTCATTATGGATATATTTGACATGTAGAGTATCTCTTCATTAAATAATCTCTTACACGTGGTACGTGGAGATATAGACGTGTCGAGCGCCAGACGTGTGGAGATTCGGGCGTGTGGAGCTTTGTGCACGTGGAAACTCTTTGCACGTGATTGGGCCTTGACACGAGTTTTAGGGTCTAGTTGACGAGTGCCCATTAAGAGACTTCTGGGCTGGGCCCAAACAAGGACAAGCGAGCCGGGTTGGGCTTGACGTCTTGATGGACATTTGACCGTCGAGGGCCCAGCTGTAGTTTTTGGTCAACACAGTTTGTCCCCCACTCTCTAAGTAAATGGTCTATTTCCTTGGAGAGTAGATGAGGAAGAAGGAACGAGGGCGGTCCCGTTGGTTAGATGATTTCTGTGTCAGGCGTGTGAACCAGATAACAACGTTGCAGCCCTGCTTGGGAGGAGGAGTCCGGGAGACCTTCCCCGTCGTCGGGCAGGTTTCGAGATGTCCCTCGCGTTATCGGACCGCGTCGAAGTTTCGTTTGAATTGAGGCGCTTCGAGGGTCTTCCCCACGCTGCCTGGGCGGCGTGGAGCTAGGTCCCCACGCTGCCTGGGCGGCGTGGAGCAAGGTCCCCACGCTGCCTGGGCAGCGTGGAGCAAGATCCCCACGCTGCCTGGGCAGCGCGGAGGCTTCCCACGCTGCCGGGGCAGCGCGGAGGCTTCCCACGCTGCCGGGGCAGCGCGGAGGGTCCACGGTTGTCGAGGTACGACGCCGGGAGTTCTTTTTTCGGGGAGACCGAATTTGGTGACTTGGCGGAGTAGTGCCATGTGGACGCCCAGGTGGCGTTTATGTCATGGATCATCAGGATCTTGCCATGTGGCGATGTGACCCATGAGTCGATGTGGCCCTTTGATCAGGGGTTGGGAGTCCTATAAAAGGGATCCTTAGGCCTTTGAAGTTCATTGTTGTGAAAAATTTCTTAGAGCTCTAGATTTCTAAAAGCGGTTTTCTCCTGTTCTTCGCGTTCCTCGTGATCTTCATACCAATTCTCAACAAGTAAGTCATTTTTCCATTTTTTGAAATTTCGATCCTTCGATCTGTTTTCGTCGTATGGAACTTGCTATTTTTCGTTTGTCTTACCGATCAGCATGTTCTTCCATATTAGTGCTTGTATGAAACTTCCCGTATGCATGTGAACTTGTAGTAGGCGTATGCATCCACTCGTAGTAGTTATAGGGATACACGGAAACCTGTAGCTGTTGTGTAAACTAGGAGTAGTTGTAAATGTGCATGCAAACTGGTAGTAGTTGTAGTGCAAGGTCGAAGCGGAGAGTAGTCGCCACGCAGAGTCGGAGATATCCATGCAAGGGCGCTATGAGGAGTTAGAGGCCAAGTACTCCAAGTTGAAGATCTCGCATAAGAAGTGTGCGGGAGTGCTTAAAGAGGTGACTTACAATACTGTGGCAGTAGCTCGAGGCGAGATGATGAAGCAGTTCGTTGCAAACGAGCATAAAGGATGGGACCTCGAAGGAGAGATTGAGCGTAATGAGGCCCTGAAGGATGTTGATTACTACATAGATTTTTGCTCTGACTAGAGATGTCTTTTGAGTCGTGGACTCTATTTCTTTCTTTGCTCGTTTGTTTTTGTTTCAGTACTAGTTGATGGATTTCGTGAATGGGTGAGTTTTTGCCCCATTCTTGATTTTAAGTATTTTGGCTCGAACTTGGTGAGACGTTGATTCTCACTTGCTATATTCTGAATGAAGTATTTCGTGTACGCTTATATTGTGTACACAAGTTGTGAATGTATTCTTTGTATGAGCAATCGGGTTGCCTTTTATAAGTCGTGTTGACTTATGTTTTGTAGACTATATTGAACTTGTGTACGTATAAAGACGAGTAGAAGTAAGAAACTTAGACTTTGGAATCCACACATAAATGAAATAATACCTCGAGAAATTCTTTATTGAGACAAGTAGTACGAGTACAAGACAATCAGGTTGTCGCCTGTAAGCCCTTTTTACAAGAAGAGAGGCAATCGGGTTGCCGAGTGCATGTAAAACGAATGAGCAATCGGGTTGCTAAGTATATGTAGAGAAAATGAGCAATCGGGTTGCCACTTTGTCGATGCTTGCGAATGTAGACAGACAAACGGATTGTCTTGTAGTTGAGTTTGTTGTACATTCACACCTGGTTTGTGTTGTCTTTTTATGCGTTTTTATTGGTTCTTCATCTGTTGCTTCTTCATATGTCTTTACGTGCAATGTTGCTTCTTCACATGTCTGTATGTGCATTTTATTGCTTCTTCAACTGTTGCTTCTTCATACGTCTTTACGTGCATTTTATTGCCTCTTCGTTCATGCTTGTTTTTTTCCCACATCTCTTTGTTCTGTGAAAATACATCATGAGTGTGCTCCCCCCAGCCTAAGTGTAGTACTGAACTTTGTGCTGGACTTAAGCTGTGTTAACCTCCGGCAAGAGGTGTCTTCGATTTCCTGTGGGGGAAGAAACAAGTGGTCAATGACATAGCCATTGACCCTCCGACGCTCAAGTTAGTCAAGTACTAAAAGAGAAGTGAAAGATGGAATATTTGAGTTTAGAGTGTGAAAACTACTTCCCATTTCCTCTCGACATGTTCTTGTGAGCGTGAAACGCGTACTGGTGTGAAGATGTTTTTACCTGCACAATTTCCGTTGAGGGGCTATAGTCGGTGGAAATCCCACCAACTCTCCGATGCCTAAGTTAGTACATGTACAAGTTGGAGAGAAAACAAAGAAGTAACAATAGAGTTTAGAAATGATACAGTTTGAGATGCACGGCATTCCAACTGTTGTTTATGTCACGTCCATCTTGTGCTTGAATTTTATACGCGCCTTGTCCTACCACTTTAGTGATCTGATACGGGCCTTCCCAAGTAGGTGCAAGTTTTCCAGCGCCGCTTTCTTTGGTGTTCTGGAACACCTTTCGAAGTACCCAATCTCCTACCTTAAACGTTCGAGCTCGTATGTTTCTGTTGTAATGACGTGCTACTTTCTGTTGGTAAGCTGCATTTCTAATGGCTGCCATATCACGAATTTCATCGAGCGTGTCGAGATTGTGATTGAGTTGTTGCCAGTTACTTTCTTCTTCTGTCCATTGGTAACGGGTAGAAGGAAGTCCTGCTTCTGCTGGTATGACGGCTTCTGAGCCATAAGCTAGTGAGAAAGGAGTTTCTCCTGTTGGAGTTCGAACAGTGGTTCTGTACGCCCATAAGACTCCTGGTAGTTCATCTGCCCAGGCGCCTTTGGCTTTCTTCAATCGTTTCTTTATTGTGTTCATGATTGTTTTGTTGGAAGATTCAGCTTGTCCATTTGCTTGGGGGTATCTCGGAGTTGAGAAGTTTAGTTTGATCCCCCATTCTTTGCAAAAATCTTGAAAGTCGAAACTAATGAATTGCGAACCGTTGTCGGTCACAATTTCTTTTGGAACGCCAAACCTGCAAATGACATTCTTCCAAATAAAACTTTTTACCTCTCTATCTCGGACTTGGTGGAATGCTTCTGCTTCAATCCATTTGGTGAAGTAGTACGTCACAGCTAACATGTACACCCGTTGTCCAGGTGCTGTAGGAAGTTTTCCTACTATGTCCATCCCCCATTTCATGAATGGCCAAGGAGATAGTATTGAGTTGAGACGTTCTGGGGGGAGATGAGATGTGTGTGCGAAGCGCTGACAACTATCACACTTTTTTCCGAAGTCAATGCAATCTGACCTCATAGTTGGCCAAAAGTACCCGGCAGTGAGTACTCTAGTTGTTAGACTGCGTCCTCCGGAATGATTCCCACATTCTCCTGCATGTAATTCAGTGAGGACGTACCTGGCTTCTTGTGGGGTGATACACTTGAGATAAGGTCCTGAGTATGACCTCTTGAGTAGTTGTCCATCTAGGATGGTGTATCGGGCAGCTTTAGCACGAATCTTTCTCGCTTCTCCTTTGTCTTCTGGTAACTCGTCATTTTCCAAGTATCGAATCAAGGGATTCATCCAGCTATCGATTTGATCCGTAGCGGCTACCTCTGAAGTAGGATTTTTCCACACTGCTGGCCACTCGAGCAAAACTAGAGGAATATTTTGAGTTACCTTTGTTTGAATTGAAGAACCGAGGTTAGCGAGCGCATCAGCGTGTCCATTCTCTAGACGAGGTATCTGTGTTATGTTCATTTCTTTGAAAGAAGTTTGTAACTCTTTTACGTGAGCAAGGTATGCAGTCATCTTGGCGTCACGTGCTTGATAAGTTCCCTGTAACTGGTTGACAATGAGTTGGGAGTCTGACTTAACGTCTAATCTCTGGATTCCCATTTCTTTTGCAAGTGTAAGTCCAGCTATAAGTGCCTCGTACTCAGCTTCATTGTTTGTTGCTTTGAACGCACAACGGATAGCTCGTTGTATTAGATCTCCTTCGGGAGAAGTCAGAGCTATCCCCAACCTTACACCGTTCATGTTGCTTGAACCATCTACTGATAGGTTCCACTTCTGTTCGCTTTTGTCGGTTAAGCATAACAACTCTTTCTCTGCCTGCATTAGTATGTTAGGTGAAAAATCAACAAGAAAATCAGCTAATACCTGTGATTTGATGGCGGTCCTTGGTTGGTATGAAATGTCATACTCACTCAGCTCCACTGCCCACTTGGTGAGACGTCTAGAAAGTTCAGGTTTGTGGAGGACATTCTTTAGAGGAAATGTCGTAACGACCACTATTGAGTGACACTGGAAATAAGGTCTGAGTTTACGAGCAGCAGTTACCAGTGCAAGGGCAAGCTTTTCTAACCGGCTGTATCGGGTCTCTGCGTCTAGTAGTGATTTGCTCACGTAGTAGACTGGAAGTTGTTTTTTTATCTTCTTCCCGTACCAGCACAACGCTTACTGCTGTTTCTGCAACTGCCAAATAAATGTAAAGTTTCTCACCTTCTTTGGGTTTTGAGAGTAGAGGTGGAGAAGTCAGGTACGCTTTAAGTTGCTGAAGTGCATCTTCGCATGCTGGCGTCCACTCGAAGTTTTTTAACTTGCGTAGGGTGACGAAGAAAAGGTAGCACTTTTCAGAAGATTTCGATATGAAGCGACTGAGCGCGGCGACTCTCCCTGCTAATTTCTGCACGTCTTTTATGCAAGTGGGAGATGGAATGTTCTTGACTGCTTGTATTTGTTCTGGGTTGGCTTCGATTCCTCTTTGTGTCACCATGTAACCTAAGAATTTTCCTGAGGAAACACCAAATGAACATTTAGCAGGGTTTAGTTTCATGTTATACCTTTTGAGGACGTCGAAGGCTTTGGCGAAGGTGATCGAGATGTTGTTCCGCTTCCAATGACTTAACCAACATGTCGTCTATATACACTTCCATCGTATCCCCTATCATTTCAACGAACATTCGGTTGACGAGCCTCTGGTAAGTGGCTCCTGCGTTCTTCAAGCCGAAGGGCATTACTTTGTAGCAAAAGATGCCCCTTTGTGTCACAAAGGCAGTTTTCTCTTGATCATCAGGATGCATCAAGATCTGATTGTACCCGGAGAAGGCATCCATGAAACTGAGGAGTTCGTGTCCAGATGTAGCGTCGACTAGCATGTCAATGTGTGGTAATGGGAAGGAGTCTTTTGGACACGCCTTGTTGAGGTCGGTAAAATCGATACACACTCTCCACTTGCCATTCTTCTTTTTTACCACTACTACATTCGCAAGCCAGTCGGGATAGTAGACCTCACGAACTGAGCCGATGTCGATCAACTTCTGAATTTCTTCGTTGATTACTTTGTTTCTTTCTGGAGCAAACTTTCTCCTCTTTTGCTTGACCGGAGGGAAGCTCGGATCAACCTGTAATTTATGAACGACAACTTGTGGATCAATACCTGTCATGTCAGCGTGTGACCATGCGAAACAGTCATGGTGAAGCGTGAGGAATTCTACTAGCTTTTCTCTGAGCGTAGGATTTAGTCTTGAGCCGATTTGTACTTTATGATCTGTTAGCTCTGGGTGAATCTGCACTTCATCCAACTCCTCCATAGTTGGCTTGTCTGGGTCACTATGGAGTAGTTGTTCTGTCTGTAATTGCTATAAGGGAGCTTTGGGCGTCTTCAAGGTGTTTTTGTAGCAGTTTCGAGACGTGTTCTGTTCGCCTTTGACTTCACGTACCCCCCACGGAGTAGGGAACCTTATAACTTGGTGGAAGGTTGATGGAACCGCCCTCATGTTGTGGATCCAAGGACGTCCAAGTATGATGTTGTAGGCAGAGGGACTGTCGAGTACTACGAAGGTTGTACTCATGTTGATTCCACCTGCAAAAACAGGTAAAGAAATTTCGCCGAGCGTGTACTTTTGCTCGCCGCTGAAACCGATGAGAGTGGTGGGTCGGCGACATATACTCGTTTCTTCCAGTCCCATTCCTCGCAATGCATGTAAAAACAACACGTTAGTAGATGAACCATTATCGACAAGTATCCTTTTAACAAGAACATTAGAAATAGCAAGTGAGATAACGAGAGCGTCATGATGGGGGTTGACGAGCCCTGATGCTTCACTGTCTGGGAAGCTGAGAACTTGGTCGGTGAAGACAGGTGAAGATGTTTTAGATGAGTGAGCGTCTGGGTTGGCCGCTACACGTGCACTTCTTTTGGCGGCTGAATGACTGACTCCGCTTACTTCTGATCCTCCTGTGATAACCAAACATGTTTTTGTTGGAGTTGGTTCCTTTGGATGAGCATCTCTTTGAGCTATAGTGTTTTTCCCTTTATCTGTCAACAGGTCAGTGAGGTGACCTCTCTTCAAGAGTTCAGCTACTTCTAGTCGAAGGGCTATGCAATCAGCGGTCATGTGCCCGTGGTCAGCGTGGAACTCACACCACTTGGCATTGTCTTTCTTATCACTAGGAGTTTTCGTCTTGGCGGGCCATCTCACTACATTGCCCATTTCTTTCATTACAGCGACTACTTCGACAGGTTCAATGTTGAGATTGTATTCTGGAATTTTGGAGCGAACAGGCGCTTGATTCTTATCACTTGGACGCCCAGAGGGGGTGCTGAATGGTTTCCTGTTCTCCCTGGACAAGGGTCCTCTGGATGTTGGATATGGTTCTGCATGTCGACGATCGGTTCTTTTGTCGGACTGTCTGGAGCGTCGATCACTACTTCTTCCTTCATACGAGTATGACCTGTTCCGGTGGGCTTCGTCTTCTTCCCAACGAATTTCTACCCACGCCCTTGCTAAGACGTCTTCCATCGTAGTGCAGTTGAACTTTGTGAGTTCTTTGTAAAGCTCTCCATCTGGTAGAAGACCTTTTCTGAAGGCGTCTACAGCAGTTTCCTGGTTACAATAAGGGATAGATACTTTCTCCCTGTTAAATCTTCCCACGTAGTCACGTAGTGGTTCTCCTCTTCTTTGGTGGACTCGGTACAAGTCACCAGAAAGTTTTTCCACCTTTTTGCTGTTGGCGAATTGTTCGACAAAAGTGTCCGTCAACTGGGCAAACGACGCAATCGAGTTATTTGCGAGGTTTGTGTACCACTGCAATGCTGGTCCAATGAGACTAGACCCAAAACTTTTGCACATGCAGGCTTCACGTAGGTCTCTTGGAATAGCTGTTGTGAACATCCTCTGTTTGTAAGAGGCAATGTGGTCATCTGGGTCAGACGTACCATCATACATCTTCATGTCCGGAAAGGAAAACTTCTTTGGCATCTCTACCAACGCGATAGCATCGACGAAGGGCGAGTCAGCGTAACTGTGAGGAAGACTCTTTTTGAAAGGAGTGGGCATTCCTGGAATACGCGTAATCAATGCTTCCATCTTTGCCATTGCCTGTTCTAGAGGAGTACCTGTAAATGCAAACGGAAGCGAATCAGAAGATACATTAACTTGAGTTGATCCGTTTGTCATAGGATACATAGTAGGTAAAGTATATGGGAGAGAAGAGTAAAAGGGGGTAGTAGTTGGAAGAGTTTGATGCGTGTGCTGGGAGACACGTAATGGTGTGACAGGAGTAGCGGTAGGGACTGGAGTCGATCCTCCAGCTGTTACAGGAACTTCTTGACTCGAGGGGCCTGCTCCTTCTGTACTTGTAGGAACTGGTCTGGCATTTCTCGAGGTATGAATTCTGGAACCTCCTGGAGTCATCACAGAAAGTTCGGTAATTTTTTGCTGGAGTAATTGGTTCTCTGCTCTAACCAACAGGTTCTCTTCTTCCAACGCTTTGAAGCGTTCAGAGTTTTCTCGTACTTGAGCGGTAAGTGGAGCAAGTTGAGCAGAGACGTCAAGAGGAGTAGATGTCATGTTCTCTTCTATTTGGCTGATTGTCTTCGTTGTTAGTTGCTGAGGCCCCACGGTGGGCGCCAAACTGTAGACGGTGAGAAGTCTACGGGTCGGAAGTCAGAAGGTCGGTAGCTGAAACGTCTTCTGGAATTCCAAACGTCGAGTTCTTGATTGATGGGCACCAGCAAAGTGTGAAAGAAACCTGCAAAAGAAGATGAACAGACACAAACAAACCCGTAAAGGCTTGGGGGGACACCGGGATGGTGCCTGCCAAGGGCCCTCCGACGGTCAAGTCAGCAAAGTATTACAATGAATAATAAAGGAATAGCCGAGGGTATAACCGTTGATGCGTAATCGGAGAGTGGCTAGGCTCGTAGAATGACCGGAGTTCGAATCTACGGGAGTGAAATGATCGGAAGTACGAGAGTAGATGTTACCAGTAGCGTCGAGCAAGAAGAAGGTTGTGATCTCCTCGAAGACGTCTGGAAGCGTCGAGCCGGAAGCGTCGAGCAGGAAGTGTCGAGCAAAGATAAGCTTTAACACCCTTGAGGCGTCTAGTAGTGTCCACGACCAGAACCAGGTGAACTTGTATGCAATGTCTCAAGAATAATCGAAGAACAGAGGGCGAGTGGAGAAGAAGAAGTTGTATGAGTTGCTTTGCTCTGTATTCGATGATCTGAGAAATGAAAGTGCTCTTCATTATATAGGCTTGAGGAGTGATCCGTTGGGAGGAGTAAAGGCTGACCGTTACGGAGTAAATGCATATCAAAATACCTGGGATATGGTGACGTGTACGCTGGCTGTACATGCACAACGGTTGTGCATGTTCTCTGGCAACTACTCTGATTGTGCATGTGCATGGTCTCACATTTATGTGAGACGTTACCATGTTATGCATGTCAATAATGGGGGAATATTGGTTGCTGGGGTTACGTTGACCAAGTCTGATATCTTTGTCATTATGGATATATTTGACATGTAGAGTATCTCTTCATTAAATAATCTCTTACACGTGGTACGTGGAGATATAGACGTGTCGAGCGCCAGACGTGTGGAGATTCGGGCGTGTGGAGCTTTGTGCACGTGGAAACTCTTTGCACGTGATTGGGCCTTGACACGAGTTTTAGGGTCTAGTTGACGAGTGCCCATTAAGAGACTTCTGGGCTGGGCCCAAACAAGGACAAGCGAGCTGGGTTGGGCTTGACGTCTTGATGGACATTTGACCGTCGAGGGCCCAGGTGTAGTTTTTGGTCAACACAGTTTGTCCCCCACTCTCTAAGTAAATGGTCTATTTCCTTGGAGAGTAGATGAGGAAGAAGGAACGAGGGTGGTCCCATTGGTTAGATGATTTCTGTGTCAGGCGTGTGAACCAGATAACAACGTTGCAGCCCTGCTTGGGAGGAGGAGTCTGGGAGACCTTCCCCGTCGTCGGGCAGGTTTCGAGATGTCCCTCGCGTTATCGGACCGCGTCGAAGTTTCGTTTGAATCGAGGCGCTTCGAGGGTCTTCCCCACGCTGCCTGGGCGGCGTGGAGCTAGGTCCCCATGCTGCCTGGGCGGCGTGGAGCAAGGTCCCCACGCTGCCTGGGCAGCGTGGAGCAAGATCTCCATGCTGTTGGGCAGCGCGGATGCTTCCCACGCTGCCTGGGCTTCCCACGCTGCCTGGGCAGCGCGGAGGCATCCCACGCTGCCGGGGCAGCGCAGAGGCTTCCCCCGCTGCCGGGGCAGCGCAGAGGCTCCACGGTTGTCGAGGTACGACGCCGGGAGTTCTTTTTTCGGGGAGACCAAAATTTGGTGACTTGGCGGAGTAGTGCCATGTGGACGCCCAGGTGGCGTTTATGTCATGGATCATCAGGATCTTGCCATGTGGCGATGTGACCCATGAGTCGATGTGGCCCTTTGATCAGGGGTTGGGAGTCCTATAAAAGGGATCCTTAGGCCTTTGAAGTTTATTGTTGTGAAAAATTTCTTAGAGCTCTAGATTTCTAGAAGCGGTTTTCTCCTGTTCTTCGCGTTCCTCGTGATCTTCATACCAATTCTCAACAAGTAAGTCATTTTTCCATTTTTTGAAATTTCGATCCTTCGATCTGTTTTCGTCGTATGGAACTTGCTATTTTTCGTATGTCTTACCGATCAGCATGTTCTTCCATATTAGTGCTTGTATGAAACTTCCCGTATGCATGTGAACTTGTAGTAGGCGTATGCATCCACTCGTAGTAGTTATAGGGATACACGGAAACCTGTAGCTGTTGTGTAAACTAGGAGTAGTTGTAAATGTGCATGCAAACTGGTAGTAGTTGTAGTGCAAGTAAACTTGTAATTCGTATTGGCGCACGAGTGAACCGGTGAAGCATGTAGGAGTCACGTAAATTAGTAGCACGTGTGGGAGTACATGTAAAGCTTTATGATATGCGTAGTTGTACACGTAAACTTGTGAGGTGGAGGTGTGTACACGTACTCATGAGGAGGATGCGTGCAAAATCTTTGACGTGTATCTATTCACAAGAGAAAAAATTACTCAACCCTGTAAGTAGTGCGGAAAATACCTCAATTTAACGTGACTCGTCTATACGCGTTCTTGATTTGTAAGTGTCTTTATTTTGTACATGCCTCCATTTTGCACGCGATCGTCAGTTAGTCTGTCTTGTACTCGTGTGAGGCATTCCTGAGTGTGTTTTCCCTTTGATACGTAGGATGGCCAGGACTTTCCCATACAACCGTGAACAAAGTAGTGCTGAGCTTTCTCCGCATTTAGGTGGAGGGCCTCATGTTGACTCGTCTTCTGATGACGAGATCGATGTGGAACAACAACTCTCGGTGCTGACTGAGGAGTGCGTAGAAAACCTCAGGATGAGCTATCAAATTCCAGCAACTCTAAAGATGAGAGCGCCTGAACTTGGTGAAACTGTAGTCGAGTCGCGTCGGCCTGGATATTATGCCTTTTATGAGAACTTTCTGGAAGCGGGCATACGATTCCCCATTTCTTGTCTGGTGAGGGATGTGTTGATTAGGTTTGGGATAGCCCCCACTCAACTCATGCCGAACGCGTGGAGGTTGTTGATGGCCTTGGAGAAGCTTGGGGAGAATCTGAATGATCCTCTAACTGCGCAAGATGTAACTGCCCATTATTTCATGAAAGCAAACGATCATGGATCAAGGCAGTACCAACTCAAAGTCCGTCCAAAGATGGCAAAGATTATAGTTGGTTTGCCACGTTCTGAAAAGAATTGGCAGCGCCGGTTCTTCTTTGTTAAGAGGGACGGCGTGTTTACCCCGCGCGAGAGCGGGAATGTCTCGTTCAAATGGAGAAGTGCTCGTGAGTGTCGTCCATATTGTCGATTACGCTTTCACATGCATTGTTCTTATGCGTTTGGTTTTCACATGTTTTATTTCGCATGTCTTGTTTCACATGTTTTGTTTCATATGTTTTGTTTCACATGTTTTGCTCCACGTGTTTTGTTTCACGTGTTTTGTTCCACGTGTTTTGTTTCACATGTTTTGTTCCACGTGTTTTGTTTCACGTGTTTTGCTCCACGTGTTTTGTTCCACATATTTTGTTCCACATGTTTTGTTTCACATGTTTTGTTCCACATGTTTTGTTTCACATGTTTTGTTTCACGTGTTTTGTTCCACGTGTTTTGTTTCACATGTTTTGTTCCACGTGTTTTGTTTCACGTGTTTTGCTCCACGTGTTTTGTTTCACATGTTTTGTTCCACGTGTTTTACTCTGACATCTGCTCTGTGTAATGTAGAATTAGCAGACGGGAATTTGCACGGATTTTCTCGTGACGATCAGATAGTCAGGCTCCAGAAATTCTGGGAGGAGCCCGCATTGAGGAGGAGTTGGAAAAGGTTGGTTTTCGGAGAGACTGAGTCTGCAGCTCCTAGACGTGCACAGGGTACGTGTTCTGCTTTTTGCGTTCATCAGCTTTCTCCATGCGTTTTACTTTTACCTGTTTCCTCCGTGTGTGTAGATGTTTTCTTCAGCTGTTTCCTTTGTTTCTTACAGGTGGAAACATGGCTCCAAGACAGAGTTTTAAGGTACCATCAGCTAAGGAGGTGGCCTCCAAGAAGAAAATTCCAACGAAGAAGCCGAGAGTCGAAACATCTCCCGAGCGTGTGTTCGTTCATCCCCCTACTTCTGGTATTGGGCCCTCTTCCTCGAGAGTTAATACGCATGAGGCAGACTCTGGAGCGATGCATGTGGATTTTTCCTCCTCGATGTCGGTGTTCGAAGACCCATCCTCCCTTCGACGTGTTTCTAGCTCCTTAACTTCTGAGAGTGATAAAGCCTATCTTAAGAAGATAGGTATTCAGAAGGCGTTGGAGCAGACGGCGCTTAGTGGTTACCAAGTTTGTAGTTCAAAATGTGTTAGAGCAGACGTCTGCTACATCATCGGCTTCCCGACTTGTATGTGTTAACATCCATATTCTTTGTTGTAGGCGATGATGAGTGCGAACTACGCCCAGGAGCATATTAGTTCTTTGAACGCGCAGATCGAAGCGGAGAGTAGTCGCCACGTAGAGTCGGAGATATCCATGCAAGGGCGCTATGAGGAGTTAGAGGCCAAGTACTCCAAGTTGAAGATCTCGCATAAGAAGTGTGCGGGAGTGCTTAAAGAGGTGACTTACAATACTGTGGCAGTAGCTCGAGGCGAGATGATGAAGCAGTTCGTTGCAAACGAGCATAAAGGATGGGACCTCGGAGGAGAGATTGAGCGTTATGAGGCCCTGAAGGATGTTGATTACTACATAGATTCTTGCTCTGACTAGAGATGTCTTTTGAGTCGTGGACTCTATTTCTTTCTTTGCTCGTTTGTTTTTGTTTCAGTACTAGTTGATGGATTTCGTGAATGGGTGAGTTTTTGCCCCATTCTTGATTTTAAGTATTTTGACTCGAACTTGGTGAGACGTTGATTCTCACTTGCTATATTCTGAATGAAGTATTTCGTTTACGCTTATATTGTGTACACAAGTTGTGAATGTATTCTTTGTATGAGCAATCGGGTTGCCTTTTATAAGTCGTGTTGACTTATGTTTTGTAGACTATATTGAACTTGTGTACGTATAAAGACGAGTAGAA
>BEHA01000650.1:1489448-1505780 GCA_002897215.1 Eschscholzia californica subsp. californica | reverse complement strand
CAGATTTAATCATTCAGATTTTAAAACAAACATGTTAATTAAAATATTTCAGATTCAGCCATTTCAGTTCAGCTAATTCAGATTCAGCTAATTCAGATTCAGACACATATAAAAAAAACAAACAGCACCTAAGATTTAAATCATTTGGGTTCCTAGTACTTTTAGTGTCTACCTACCATATAAAAAAATATTTTATACTTTCTCATTATTGGAATTTTCAAGAATAGCTTGTTTAATTCTCAAGGGAAATGGTTTCTATAAGGGTCCATGGGTATATAGACCAAAATAATATTCAAAAAAGGTTTATGATCCAATCTTTCCAAAACATGGATATTTAGTCCTTTTACATTATGGACATAATAACCCATTCTTTATGAGAGAACTACCGTCCATGTCCCTCTTACAATAATCACGGGATTTTTAATTTTCCAGGGTGAATTTGGAATGTTTCTAATGTGGGCGTGATTTAAAGGATTTAAAGCAACTAACGTATAAATCCGAAATTGATTTTTCTCTATCTTCTAACCGTTTTGGAAAGCAAATCTATTTCCAAATCAATTTAAAACAAAAATCGTAACCAAATCAATTTTCTCTCTCTTTACAGATTTGGAAACCAAATCAATTTTCTCTCTCTTACTATGTAAATTTTTTTCGATTCAAATCAATTTTCTCTCACTTAACTTTCAGATTTGGAAATAGTATATTTTTTAGGATCAATTTAGCGTGATTTGGGGGTTAATATACAAAACATATATATCACTTTCTCTCATTTAATTTTCAGTTTCGGAAATAGTATATTTTTCTGGGAACATTAAAGCAACATATGTTTTCGTTTTTACTCATACATAAATACACATAGAATACAAATTATGAAACAAATACGTAAATTATGTATTATTTATGACGAGGAAACCATCATTTGTCAAGTATACAACATAATTTATCAAATGTATGTGGGTCTTGTTTAATAACTTACACATAATTTCTTTTACATTACACATAATTTCTTTTACATTAACATCCTTTAAATTATGTTACAAAAAAAAAGTACAAAATCTCCTTTGGTTCAAAAATGGTGCCCATCCATGTACTCTCCATTAGTTTCGTTGAGTCACTTTGATTTGATGATTCTCTTTGAAATTTCATCTGGTATATAAAATCTACACACATAAATACACATACATTAAAGAAAAAAAAATCATATATTGTATTATAAACTACATGTACAGTTTCGTAAATTATATATAATGTTTGTCAAATTTTGACAACATTTGAAGGTTTTGAGTAGTTTGGTAAACTTATCAAGGCTACTGTTTTTGGTGAAAATTACACGTAATGGTAAATAAATAATACACAATTTATGTACACTTATACGTAAATTATATACATAATGGTAAGAACATGAAGATATACGTAAATTATATATACTTTGTTGCAAAGTACACGAGATTTGATAGTAAAGCGAAGTATTTTTACTAATGAAATGAGTACTGTTTTGGTGTTAAAGCACGGGTAATGTTCTATAAACTACTCATAATTTACTATTAATTGTCGTAATTTACGATAAAGTACATGTACTGTAAATTCTGTTATGAGTAACCGTACGAAAGAACAAATGTTTGATAAATCCGTACGGATTGAAAACCAGATCTGAAGAAAAAAAATGAGAATATCATTAAGCACTACAAAAACACGTCCCAATTATAACGGCCAAAGCCGTTACAACAGACCCAAAAACCGTTATAAAAGGTTTTTTATAACGGCTAAAAGCCGTCATATAAAAAAAGGAGCCGTTATAAAAAGTCTCGTTGCAAATACAGTTGCAACGGCTGAAGGCCGTTACAATAACTTTTTTTATAACGGCTTGTTGTGTTTCAGCCGTTATAAAAAGAGCTCACAAAAGTGGCGGGAATCTGATGCCGCCAAATGAGAAGACTCATTTGTAACGGCTGTTTTGACTAAAACCGTTATATATGCTTCCTCTTGTAACGGCTCCATTTGAAAGTAGCCGTTAGAAATGTGTGCTTTTGTAACGGCTTTCATGAGAAAGGCCGTTATAAATGTCTGATTTGGAAAAAAAAAATATTCAAAAGCTGTGGAATCCAGCTGCAAAATATTGCAGCTTTTACTGATGTACCTGTTTATAATTCAGAAAACCAAAACAAAAGAGACATCTCGAGCTAACCACACAATAATAAAACGAAACAACTCATATTGATTGATAGTAACATAAATTTTAAGTTCGTGCATCGATTCAACCGAAACATATTACATTATAAAACCAAAGACGCATTAACAGTTGATGCTTGATACACTTGCATTTGTACCCAATATAGAGCAGTAAAGAGAGGAAACATGCTGTGATTCCAAACAGGCAGACAAGTACATATTGAAACTGATCTTTTTCATCTGGGTGACTGGGTCTCTGGATAAATCACTCCAAATCCATTACAGTACTCCAAAATTTCGTGGATTGTGTACATAAAAATTAGAAACCATACTGAATATAATTATATATATATATATATATATATATATATTTATATACATGTATATAATGCAAAACAATATTTTTTTTCTAGCACCAAAGGCCATTGCTCAATCTTATAAAATGGTGTGCATAATATGAACATAAAAACAGATCTAATAAAGGTTATTCAAGTCACAGACTTACACATGTAATTTTAAGGAAATGAGTGCAATAGAGAGAATGGGAATTAAACTAAGTGGCTAAGATCAAACTTACCTGTGTTGTGCCCTTGAAAACAGCTTCAAAGATAACTCCAGCGTAATAGTCAAGACCTCTTGCAAGACTTAAGTCAAACACCACTCTGTCTATACACTTTGATCTCTTAAGTGCTTTGAATAGGATCTCTAAATCATTCAATGCAAGAACAGATCCACTATTTCCTAAAAATTCACTGCCTTCCTGTTTCAAATCGAACAGATCAGTGTAGCTAACAAAGTAATAAAAGAAAAAGAGCAAACTCTTTATTATAAGGTTCTCGTAAATAGAGACACTTCTATTCAAAAACACTATATTCTACTACATTCAGAAAGAATGTAGTAGAATATACACATTTGGACTAAAACTTACTCAGTAACTATTCGACATCTAGATTATACACATTCAGAAAGAACTGAAAAAAAAAAGATTTTTTTCTGCTAAAAAATAGTTGTTTTTCCAAATCAGTGGTTCAGCAAGTAATAGTTAAAGGATTATACTAGCTTTCTAAGGATTTGATCCATCCAAGGATTTTCCCCCTCCCTCCATTAACAAATTCATTAACAAATTCCAAGTATATAAATTTACTTTACCAGCATCATCATATAGAAATTCTCCTCATAATACAACAAAAAGAGAACATCAATTGAAAAGACTAAAAGAATTAGAAACTAGAGTTTCGATAAATTGGGGAAACCAAAAGGAACCCTCAATTGATTAACAAATTTCCATGTGGTAATAGAATTAGAAACTAGAGTTTCGATAAATTGGGGAAACCAAAAGGAACCCTCAATTGATTAACAAATTTCCATGTGGTAATAGGAAGATATCAATCTATAACTAGAATCAGAGGAAGAAAGAGTTCTTTTGTGTTATGAAAACCTTTACTTTTTAGCAAAAGGAAGAAAGAGTTCTTTTGTGTTTATTTCAATCAACATCAAATTTCATGGCTTAAAAGATATAAGAACAAGTAATATAATTTCAGTTTCACAAAAACACATCATAGTGTTCATCGACGACTAAATCTACCAACACACCAAGTTCATGTGTTTACAATCTGACTGTTTTCTAAATATTTCTCAATCAAAATACTGAACCGTACTCAAAACTGAAAGCCTAAGAAATGTCACTTCTACAAGAGAAACATAACTGTTTTGAACATAATCTGAAACTAAAAAATTAAAGCAACATCAAAATCAAAACAGATAAACAATTCAAATAAAGTAGGTCTAAATTGAGTATGATAGAGTAATCTAGTCTATAATCCTAAAAGTTCAGAGCAAATTTGATCTAAACACTCAGAGATTAAGAACACAATAATCAGTAATAACACCTCCATGAAAACTAACACAAATTGCTCAAAGTTCGATCTTATTCTCTTCAATTCTAACAAAAATCACAAAAAAAAATCATCTTCATGTAAAATTGAAATAGAACAAACTCACACCGATCATTACTAATTGACAATTCCGATTAAAACTCTACCAAATTCACTCTCAAATTTAGAACAAAAAGGAGTTAAAAGAATAATAATCAATCAAGTATGAGAGATAGAACTGAAGAAATTTGAGAAACTAATGAGATGAAATTAAACCTTCAATTTGGAATCTCTAAGAGCAACAACACCAGTATTTCGCTATAACATACTTACTGCAGATTTCTCCTAATATTGAATCTCTTTCATTGGAGTTAGTTAGGGTAATAAACATTTCTTACTCATTGGGTATATTAATTTGTTTCATCTTTAGCTCTGTAGACAAATTTACCTTGTCTTGACACTAAGTTATGTCTGTTGGTAGTGACCATCCTATTAGAATTCAAACTATGACTACAACTGATACCAAGGATGTTGCTGCAACCGTTGAACAGGTTAATCTATATGAAAGGGAACCTAAATTGAAAACTTCCTTATCTTCCTTAGATTACTATGTTAAGTGTAAACTTCCTTAGTCTGACGAATCTATATGAAAGGGAACCTAAATTGAAAATTTATCTCATAATCAACTATGACCGATTAAGATCTGTTCTCCCAAAATCCTCTTTTTCACCAGTAAACAACAACTTATATTTCATGTCATATAATTCACCTCAATAAATTCAATTTCTTGAAAGTCAGATGATTGTTGACAATATACCCTTAAACAATAAATGATGAAAGAAATGGATTGCTTTGTCAGGCTTTTGATCACGAAGAGAAAACCCTAATGAAGAGTTGTTAAGAGTAAATAGAATAAAATTGGTACTTACGATTTCAACGAGTGGCGGGGACGATCCCTGCGTCGAAGCTCAGCAGTGGTGGCCGGTGGTGGCACCGCCGTGGAACTCTAGGGTTTTTTTGCCGGTGAAGATTAATGGGAAAGGAAAGCTTCGATCGCCGGCCGGAAGTATTACTTTCTCTCACTAATAGAAAGAGAAAACTGAATTTAGGATCGTGGGGTTTCTAGGGCTCACAATTATAACGGCCATAAATAATAAAGGTCGTTATATATAGTATCACTTGTAACGGACGCGGGCCGTTATAAAAGTCCGACTCATTTATAACGGCTGCGCAGAATAAAGCCGTTATAACAAGTCGCTGTTATAACGGAAAAGCACCCGTTATAATAAAACAACAACACGCCAGACGCTGGAAATTAATTGGCGCCATCGAATAGTTGGCGCTAAATTAAATAGTTCATTTGCAACGGCTATCTATATGATAGCCGTTATAAAAGAGTACATACGTATAACGGCTCACGTGGAAGCCGTTATGTATACTTTATTTGTAACGGCTCATCGGACAGCCGTTACAATTAGCCGTTACAAATAGGACCTATTTTTGTAGTGAAGCTTAAACTACAAATCTAAAGATATCTGCTATGATGATTGATTGCAATAATGTCAAACTCGAGTTGAAGGATTAAACATCAAGATCAAAAACATAAGTGAAATTTTAAGAGAGAGAAAGAAAATAAACATCAAACATTCGATTGATGATTGATAATCTGATCTCACGAAATATCACAAACAATAGAAGATTAAACATAAATCTAAAGTTATCACTAGATGCAAACATAACATACTAACTTTAAAGGAATCATTGAATAAGGAATAAACATATAGATCTTAAACAGTTATTAAAATTTTAGGGGTTTAGTTATGAATCATTGAATAAGGAATAAACATAAAGATCTTAAACAGTTATGAAAATTTTAGAGAGAGAAATAAACATCATACACATTCGAAGTTAGATCTTAAAGATATGTATCATAAATCTAATACGTTTTATAATAGAGCGAAATAATTAAGGTTTTAATTATAAGAAGAAATATTAGATATTAACAATGGTGTTTATAAAGATTTCGAAAGTATTAAACCTGATAAATGATGAATTTGGACATCAATATAATGTAGAAGAAGAAGATTTTATGAGTTTAATGGAGGTTTGTCAATTAATTAGAGAGATCAAATAAAGAGTTTCCGTTATTGAAAATAATGAAGATATCCTTACTTTGATTAGAAACATGATTGGAGAGAAATATGGGAGATAATAATGAAGATATCCTTACTTTGAATAGAAACATGATTGGAGAGAAATATGGGAGATAAATATGGAAAAAGATATGCATAGATTTCGAAGATAAATCAGTGGAAAGGTTAGATTAGGAATTATGAAATAATATTTATTCTAAAGATTTGTGTTTTCTCTCTAGATGAGACCAAATGGACTAGATATCCGTTTTTTGGACTATTAATCCATTTTGGGCCTCTTAAAAAAATGGTTTCTAAAATCCTTTTTTTAGTAAAAAGATTTTGTCGGTTTTCAGTAGTATCTCGTGCAATGATATAACAAAAATGTTCTCTTATAAGAATCACTTTAAAGTGGGAATCCACCATCTCTCCCTGTTTAATATGTAGAATATCACCACCAAGAGACAAATTAAAACACAAAATGAAGTATTATTTAGTTTCTCAATTAAGGCGTTCATGGTGGCTGAAATACCTAAGCCCTGGTTCACTAGAGCCAGCACGCACGATATACATCGTTCTCGGCCTAGTTAATAAGGGCGTTCACCTATATAGTTGCCAGGAGGATAATAACTACAAATAGCAAATGTAGCACCACTACCACATCTAACACTGGCACACCCTAACTGAACAGATTCTCTCCATACAACTTGTGTATAATGCCCACATTTGTCTCCTTTACAAGTATTTGTTTCATAGTCATAGTTAGGTTTTTCATCTACCCACATACCAACAGCATCTGCAACAGAGAGAGGTCCACTACCCCAAGACAAGTTCTCACCATAAGGTCCACAAGAGTGAACGAGTTTACAGTTTCCACCTGATCTTTGGTACGCATAGTTTTGGGCGTATGCAGCTACCGTATCGTTCCATACCATTGGGCCAACACCGATCTCCGCACGAGCTACATTGTGAGGAGCTAGATATTCTTCTGGATGTGGGTATGGGTGGTAGTAATTGGCTTGAGAGAGTTTTATGAAAATGGCTAAGGTTAAAATTGCAGCTATCTTGGAAAAAGATAGTTGAAGGTTATTAGAGAGAAAATATGAATTCATTCTCACTATTGTGTTGAGCTATTGAGAACTTTTGGATGAGTTTGATGGTGAAATGAGGTTCATGGTTGGATGTGTTTTATAGAGAGAAAAAAAAACATAAAATTGTAATGATTTGCTTTAATGACAATTTATTATATGTTCATTAGCTATTAATCTTTTTTGTCAGGGGCAATTACCTTAGGACCAAACAATTGGAGCCAGGTGAGTAAATTGTGTGACACTAGCCTTGAAAATTTAAGATTATGGGAGTGAAAAGTTACTGTAGAAATGTTCGAATGGACCAACTATTAAACAGAGTTAGTAGGTTCCGTTTGAACCTTTCGCTTCTAAAAATCGCCCATGAAGGATTGCTCTATTCTACAGAGAAATAACGCTTTTTAAGAGACATGATCCCCGAGATAACAATAAAAATGGAGTAATTTAGTCACAAAAGTAAGATGTAAATTTTTATTTAGATTCCTAGCATTTTGTCTCTTTATCTTACCAAAAATATTTTATTATCTATTTCCATAAGTCTCAAGAATAGTTTGGTTAACTTCTTATGGCTTCTCTGAACTTTGTACAAATTTTTTTCGGCTTATGATATTTGTGGGCATGTTTTCACTATATGATCATTGATTTTTCATGCTTTTACTATTAAGCTTTAAGGGAAAAATCCGAAATGATCCTCTTGTTTTATGATAGATTTCTGTCTGGCCCACAATTTTAAGTGAAATAGTGCAGAAAACCATCTCTACAAGTAGCTTCAACATTAAGATATGTTAATATTTCAAAAAAAAAATGATCGTATTATCAACTTGAAACCGGGGGGACAGACTTAAAGAAAACAATGAGAAGAGTCAACTTTAACCACAATTGAAGGAGCTAATTTTTACCACAATCAATGGAGCTAATTTTTACCACAATTAGAGGAGAGAAAATTTTCACCTCAAGTATCTTGACCAACGACCATTTCTAGAAAGTTGAGAACAATTCACAATTTCAAACCCACCATTAGTTAGTATCTCTCCTCCATAATTTCTGCCATTCTTCTCACAATCATGTCTAGAAGTTGAACATTTTCCTTAAATTTGATTAGTCCTCTGTTTATTGAGCTCTTAACAATGGAGTAATTAAATCTTTGAGTGATAAATTAAGAATAATTTTGGCTGCTTAATCAATATTCTTCTTCTGCCTTTCTAAATAGTCTAGTTGTGGTGCGTAAATGGAAAAAATATGTTTAGTTTTTTTGAAACCGTCAGAATCAGATAGAGGCCCAAAGCTACCCAACAAGTAGTAATCGAGCCTAGCTTATAGAAAGATATAAGGGGTCTTTCTTTTGATCCTAATATGTAAAAATAAAACTGTTGAACGTATCTTAGATGTATAATGGTGAGGAAAGCCTCAAATTTTGATCTAGTTGTTGGGAAAGGCTTAAGAGAACAAGAGATGAGAAATGTCGACACCAACTCAACGTGCCGACGTAAGCAATTTGGGGTTAGATGGTATAAGTACTACTACCTAAGGACTCAGGAAAAATTGTATCATAAATTTGTCAAACTCAAATGAGAAATTTGTTTCTCATGGGCCATGTGCATCTCAATTTATTAAATTTACATCTCAAGCGAGAAAATTGTATCATAAATTGGTCTCCACTTCAACCATGATTTGCCATTTGTACTTCACTGTAAGCATAATAGTAAAGATTTAGGGTTCTCTTCTTAGGATAAGTTTACTCATGGGAGAAATATTGAAGGAGTCAATCATCTTCCTTCTTTTGAGTCTACGCGCGTCTGCTTAGTATGTCGTTTATATGCTTCTTAAGCCAGAGGCCAGTTTAATTGATCGTGGTTTTCTCATCACTCAATTGTTACTCCAACCTTTCCAAATTTTTTAATTATGTGCATCTTTGAAGGAGAAAGGTAGTGTTCAGAGAGGTTCACAAAATTGTAATAAGTATATCTCATCCATTATTATGAGATTTTCTTTTTCGTAATCATGTAAAATCTTACTTGTTGAAGTAAGAAACAATAACTCATCCAAAATTATACTGGAAATAAATTCGATGTCCAAATTATACTGGAAATTACGATCTTTAGTGTTTTTTTCCTTTTCTAGAGAGGTATTTGAGAAGATAAATGATTTCAGAATATCATTTCATTCTTCTTTTTCTCCTCGCATCAATTCTCGAACCCATGGCATACTTGGACATATGTTGTCTGGGGCATTTTATTCTGTTTAGCATCATTTATGGCAAACTAGTTTTTTACCATTATGCTAGGTTTTGTTGAATGAGTTTTTTTCACTTTACCCTCTCAACAGTCAACACTAACTGATAATTGAGTTTACTATCCTCAATAATTGTTAATTGAGTTTATCCCTTTGATTTATTGTATTTACAAAATACTAAGGTTGTCTTTGGCGTGAAGCAATTGGAATCGTAAATCAAATAGTTTACAAACAAAATAAGTCTTTAAGAATCAAATTCTCGAGTAAACCTATCACTAAAATAGGTATTACAGATATTAAAATCACATTGTCCGATAAATATTCTTGGTAGCTAGTCATATTCTTTTTCCACACATCAATCATTGTCTTAGTGTGTTTAACAAAATTAGCAAGTCTAAGAAGGTAAACTCAATTACCAATTATTCAGCGGTGTAAATTCAATTACTAATTAATATCGAAAAAGTAAACTCAAAAAACCTTTTTCCCCTATGGCCATTTTGTCAATTCTAAGTAGTATGTTGGGGAATGGTATAAGAAAAATGTTTTCTTACAAGGATCACTTTAAAGTGGGGTATGTTAAGTTTTGGTCAAATAACTCAAAACTAATTGGAAATGAGTGGACATGATCTATACATTATATTTTTTATTGCTAGTTACTCCTTCTCTCATGTGGGACTATTCTCATACGCCGCCTCAAGTGTGGCGTGGCTAGCTTAACACGTGTTCTTTTATTTTCGGGTGACGTGGAGCACATGCGGCTTTTAAGCCTATCACGTTTGGCCTAGCTCTAATACCATGTTAAGTTTGTGGTCATCCAACTCAAAACAATTGGCAACAAGTAGGGAAGACCTATACATTATATTCTTCATTGCTAGTTATCCCTCTCCCACGTGAGACTATTCTCACATGATCAACCATCATCTCACCCTATTTGATATTTAGAATGTAGAACTTAGCATGGAAAATATGACCACCAAGAGACAAATTAAAACACAAAATGAAGTATTATTTAGTTTCTCAATTAAGGCGTTCATTGTGGATGAAATACCTAAGCCCTGGTTCACTAGAGCCGGCACGATATACACCGATCTCGGCCTAGTTAATAAGGTTTTTCACCTAGTTTCCCTGGAGGATAATAATCGCAAATAACAAATGTAGCACCACTGCCACATCTAACACTAGCACACCCTAATTGATCAGATCTTCTGCATACAACTGCTGTATAGTGCCTACATTCACCTCCTACACAAGTATCTGTTTCATAGTCATAGTTAGGTTTCTCACCAACCCAAAGACCAACAGCATCTGTAGCAGAGAGAGGCCCACCACCCCAAGCCAAGTTCTCCCCATAAATCCCGCCACTAGAGTGAACGAGTGGACAGTTTCCACCTGATCTTTGGTACGCATAGTTTTGGGCATACGCGGCTAGCGTATAGTTCCATACCATTGGGCCAACCCCGACCTCCGCACGAGCTGCATTGTGAGGAGCTAGATATTCTCCCGGATGTGGGTGTGGGTAGTAGTAATGGGCTTGAGAGAGTTTCATGAAAATGGCTAAGGTTAAGGTTGCAGCTATCATGGAAGAAGATGATTGAAGGTTATTAGAGTGAGAATAAGTATTCATACTCACTTGATTGTGTTGAGCTATTGAGAATTTTTGGTGATTTTGATGGAAAATGAGGTTCATGGTTAGATGTATTTATAGAGAAAAAAAATTAATAAATAATTTAATTAAATTTAATAAATAATTGAATCAGATGACTTTTATGCATTTATTTGTCATGTTTTTACTATTAACTCACATGTATTTTGACTAACTATATGATCAATATTTTTAAGGGAAAAAATCCAAAATGATCCTCTTGTTTTATGATAGATTTCTGCTTGGCCCACTAGTATAAGTGAAATATGCAGAAAACAATATCTTTGACTTCGAATAAAATGTAATTATGAACGAATAGATAAACTAGAATTTTCATTTATACGTATAAATTCAATCCAATACATTATATGGTTTGGAGACTTTTGACTCATTTGAGTATAGCATGAGATTTACTGAAGTAAATTACAACATGAGACTTACAAAAGTAAAGTACAACACGAAGATACAACATTACAAAAACAAAATGAAAATACCCTAAAGGTCACAAAATGAAAAGATTCTAAAGATCACAAATGAGAAGACCGTAAAAGTCTTAAACTTTATTATACTTAGTTATATGTGAGAAGGATAAACCAAGCAGAGGTTGTAGTTGAATAAAATGTTGTCCTCTTGATCTTATAAGTTGTTGTGCTCTCGACTTAATAGATGATGCCCAATATTTTTTTTGATACTCTTTCTTTGTATTATCTTCATCATTGTTCTAAGCAAATATGAATTGGAAGTTGTAAATGAACTAACAAAGACCAATATAAATAACGGGAATTTGAGAGATGTACATCATCCAACACATAACCTTCAACGATCAAAATCATATCTTGCATTTGAGATCTCCCTAGGCAATACCATGCTTGTGAAGATATGTTTGACAAACAACACTCAAAACGAGTAGCTTCAACATTACGATACGTTAATAGTTCAACAAAAAATAATTGTATTACCAACTTGAAACGGGGGAGACAAACTTAAACAAAGAAGAGTCAACTTTAACCACAATTGAAGGAGCTAATTTTTCCCACAATCAATGGAGTTAAGTTTTACCACAATCAGAGGAGATCATTTTGCATCTCAAGTATCTTGACCATTTCTACAAAGTCGAGAACACTTCACAATTTCAAACCCACGATTAGTAAGTATCTCTCATCCATAATTTCTGCCATTCTTCTGACAATCATGTCTAGAATAAGTTGATTCTAGTTATCTGGTTCCCCAGAATCTGGGCTAGACTCATAGAAATGGATCCCTTGAACCTCTCATAACCTAATTGCATTTAGAGCCCAGTGGGCCTGAGGACGTATGGTTAGCCCATCAGTTCACCCCTAGTTTGGGAGTTGAGCGCCCATAAGAAAAGAAGTTTTAGCGACAATATTTATATTGTGTAAGAGGAAGATTTTCTCAATAGCATCGGAAGTTGTGATATCTTTGGTGGTGTGGTTGTGGATAACTATTTTAAAATTAGTCAATAACGACCGTTATACATTAGAAAATGCTTTGACACCCAGTATGAATTCACCCTTTTATTGTAAAGAACCAAGACACTATTTTCTTGTTCTTTTTTTTTTTTTTTGAAGTCAGACTATGATCTATGTTAGTCGTTACATTTGGCATTAATACATCTAAAATGTGATCAATTCAATAACTGGCTACTCAAACTGAAACAAGACCGGTCCTATAGCCCAACAAGACAATGACCTAAAACCCAACTACATTATTTATACCCTAATAATCTTAACCAACCATTATACTTTAGGAATAATAATTAATAACAACCATTATACTTTAGGAAATGGGTTGTTAGCCAATGCAAGTCCACCCTTTTTTTTTTTTTGTTGAAGGAGTCCACCCTTTTGTTTTGTGAAGAAGAGAAAGTCAATTTCTTGTTCTTTAAAACAAATCAAAAGACCAATGTTAATTTATACTTCTTCACTAGTCAATACCAACTACATTATACTTTACTAAATGCTATGTTACCCAATAGAAAGTGGGATACAAAGTACCCATTTGGGTTGTAACTAGGATTCTAGGAAAGACATAATTTTTTAGGAGATAAGCTAATTCATACTCAATAACAACCATTATACTTCCAAAATAAATGCTTTGTTACCCAATACAAATACACCCTTTTGTTTTCTCAGGGAGATCAATTTCTTAATATTTTGAAAACAAATCCAAAGTCTAATGTTAGTTGATACCTACTGCAAGAATAATTAATAACCAATCATTGTACTTAAGGAAATGCATTGTTACCCAATATAAAGTTGAAGTTCAAATTTTTTGCTTTGTTGAGAAGAAAGACATCCATTTCTTATTCTTTCCGGAATAAATGGAAAGACTTAATTGACCAAATATTTTAGAAGACTTGTATACAAAGATGAAAAATGTTACTTGACCGGAGGTTGCTTCCCTCCCGACCAAGAGTTGACGTAGTTGGCCACGTCGGGCCAAAAGGCAAGGGCGGTAATTTGATTTTTGCACTTTCTTTACAACAAAAAAAAGAGGACGGTAATTTCTCATTACTTTGTCGAAATTATGATGTAGATTGTTGCGGAAGCGTAAAAGTAATGGAATCCACCATTATAACAATGATAAAATACGTAAATAAACTGATAAAATACGTAAATAAACTGATAAAGTAAAGAACAAAACGATAAACCTGATTAATAATAAACTCGATTGATAATATTCTCTGATCTGGATAACAAGGACAGACCTGACTTCCTTTTATAGGAACTTAGAAACTTCTAGATAGACTCAAATTAGGATTCCTAAATATCAAAGATACTCAAATATAGAAACTTCTAAACCTAGACTTAGTAGGAAATACTAAAACATGGAAACTCCTAAATTCTTACCCTAATGGACTCGGCCACGAGGCCCTCTAACTAGTTCGGCCATGAGGCCCATCTTGATGGTCTCCATCAAATTAAGCTTTAGTCCCTCTTATTTCCAATCTGCTCTCAGTCATTCGAAAAAGAATACAGAATCCAGGTCCACTTGTCTAGATTATATTTTGAACAATCAAACCCTACCTAAAAGATTGCTCGCTTTTTGCCGGCACTTCTCCCCTCGGCAAAAACATAAGCTAGGATTTTTTCCTTCCGTTGAAATCATCTTCTCCTTGATTTCTTTGAATTTTCACATAACTTGCATAGTTGTAGTTCCAATCGAACTTATAACTGATTATCTCTAGTGTGATAATTTACTTGCTCATCAAAATTTTCTCTATATATTCTTAGTTTATTCTTACTGTTATCTTCTTCTGCAATGGTTCTTATTGTTGTAAGCACTTCCATCTTTACAAAGCTCCAGTGGAAAAAGAGAATCCTCGCCTCCGTGTGGAGAAGAAGAGAGACAGAAAGATGACTCCCCAGAACCTAATATAGGTCGTCGAATCGATCAATCATTCAAAATCTTATTTCTCTTTGAGTTAGCGGGAGTAAATTAAAAATAAGGACCAAATTCTAATATCGATAAAAGATTGAGGAATCACTGTCACCTTGCTTTTTGGCTCGATGTGGCTTACCACGTCAGCTTTGGGTCTGTCAGCGGACCGCCAAATAGCATTTCTCTAAAAGGATGTTAGTATATTGGTTACCACTAGGTAATTAGCTGACATGGAATGCTTACATGGCAACCAGGGGAAGGTCTCCCATACTAGGCCCACCATTTTCCAACACCGTGGCTCTGCTGCGTGTTGCTTTATGTCCTCTCTCGGCGAAGGAGGTAAAAGTGTGAAAGTAGGAGACCAGAGACGACGAGAGAATTCTGAGTTTTGAGAGAGAGAGAAAGAAAAATAGATTTTTGAGAGAGAGATGGAAATGAGGATATTGGTCAATGGAGTTGAAGGAGGTATTCGTTCCCTACCCTATAAAACGAGACATCTCTTCTCTCAACCTTGGTCCACTACTCTTCTCTCAACCTTCGTCCTCATTGAAAAAAAGACACTTTTCCTCTTCAATTCTCTTAAGGAGGTAGGTACTCTTATTATACATATATATATATATATTTCTCTCCTCCCATTTTTCTTTGCAATTCGGTAGAAAATTAAACAAGAATTCGTTTGTTTATTTTGCAGCAACCGATCATTTTCCTTCCTTAATGTCTTATTCTCTTGTTCAAATTGATTGTTGTCAAGAAGCAAAGACAGAAACTGTCAGGTTTGTGAATTACAAATTCAAATGTCAATAATACAATTCCTCATTTTTGGTAATTACGAACAATTTTTTCTGATTTTTAGCAAATGTGACTAGTAGCACTGAGGCGAAAATAGTATCAGAGCCAAGTTTACCAAAATATTTCAGGTCCCATTGTGGAGAGAAAATAGTTTTCCAAGTCAAATGTGTGATGGAGAAATTATTTCTGCTAGTCCCACATTGATTGTACGTAGGAGGGAGTTATGGTCTCTTTGTAAGTGTGAGGGAATGCTCTTGAGCTAGATTTTGAGTGAGATAGACCCAAGACCACTTAAGGGCAAGTAAGACCCATGGATGGACCAACCCACAAGGGGGGAAGGATACTATTGTCCTTCTACGCTCGTGTCGATTTCAATTAACTTTCATTCATCCAGTGCGGTTTTTAATTTTGTCGTAACAGATAATTGGTTGATTGAACTAGTAGTATGGTTAAATAATTATGGAAGTTAAATATGGCAGGGAGAAGTATGATTTGGCTGATATATGCTGGGACAATCTTGGATTTGAAATTATACCAACTGACTATATGTATGTCGCAAAATTTTCTGCCGAGGGAGATTTTTCTGGAGGTGAATTGAAGCATTTTGGGAACATTGAGTTGAGCCCATCTGCTGCAGTCTTAAACTATGGGCAGGTCTTGTTTTGCCTTATATGTAGTTGGTTTTCATTACATATTACACAAATAAACTGCATTCTTCGTTTTTTCGAATTTTTTGTTTTGTCCTCTCTCAATATATACGTCAGATCTTGTTTTGTCTTTAGGGATTATTAGAAGGGTTGAAAGCCTACAGGAAAGAAGATGGTTCGATCTTGTTATTCCGACCTGAAGAAAATGCATTACGAATGATAAAGGATGCGGAAAGGATGTGCATGCCAGCACTTACCGTTGAACAGTTTGTCGAAGCTGTGAAACTCACAGTTTTGGCAAATAAGCGTTGGGTAATTTGTTAATAAGTTTTCATTTTTTTTAGCTGTAACTCCTTA
>BEHA01000650.1:1465316-1477369 GCA_002897215.1 Eschscholzia californica subsp. californica | reverse complement strand
CGCCGGCCGGAAAATTTTGGAGAGAGAGAGAGAGAGAGGTGAGTTGGAGAGAGGTGACGTGGAGAGAGATGAGTGGTGGAGAGGGAAGTGAGGTGGAATTTAGGTTTTTGTTTTTAATTTTATTTTGAAAATATATTAATGGGAAGGATAGTTATGACATTTCTATGAAAATAGGGGGCCATATTTGAATTTACAGAAATTTGGGGGCCATAAAGGAAGCTGGTCACAAAGTAGGGGGCCATATAGGAATTAACTCAATAAAATATGAGGTTGCCTAACCAAGAAATACTTTCTGTAAGTTCATCAAAAAAGCAAATATTATAAAGCCTGAGGAACATCACCTTTTACCACGGTAAGTTATACTTCCGACTGGCGAAATAACGACTGCTGTTCCCGTACAAAAAACTTCATCAGCGTCAAGTAATTCCTCCACCGGTATAAGACGTTCCTCAACCTTCACATTACCAAATGAGCGAGGAAAAGCGTATCAAATTTTCCTCTCTGAGAAATAAACATACCCATTTTGTTTCAAGCATAACTAGCATTATCCGTGTAAAGATAAAGTATACATGATTTCGCTACAAATTACAACAGTTACTTCAGCAAAATAAAGAACTACAAAACAAGAGTGATCCTTAAGCTAACATTTGATAAATACGCCAGAGAAAGTCAGACAACATTGTCAGCCTGAATTATAAGATGATAGGTCCTTTTCTGAAGGAGTTCCTGGATCTTAAAAATATCCAAACACAACCTTATATACTCTTGGCATGGTTTTTGAAAGATATGAAAAAAGAAGAAAATCGAATCTCGAAGTGAAGTATTATCTGAGTTTCGGGAAAATACCCTTTCCTGATCATTAGTTGAAAACAATAGCAACAAGCACAAAGTTTATAATCGAGCTGAAAAACTAGTAAGTATCAAGGAGCATGTTTTATGCAAAAAAAAGGAGCATGTTCATCGATGATTTTTAGATATAAATAAGTACCTCAAAACCTTGGTTACGAGCAACATCAATTATACTGTTACGAGTAATGCCAGGAAGAATAGTTCCTTTGATTGCTGGAGTAGATATAACATTGCCCTAGGAAAGCATAAACAGTGAGAACAAATTAGAAATTCTAGACAACAAGAATTTTGAGAATGTTTATTTCACTAAGTAGTACCAATTTATACTGCAAAGTCAAAATCGTACAGTTTACGCACAAAAGCTCAATATGATACCTTCACAAGAAAGACGTTACTTGATGAGACCTCCTCTAGATACTTATTGTGAACAGAATCAAGGTATAGAACATCAGAATAACCTTTTGCTTTAGCTGCAGATTTTGCTTTCAGAACCTACACAAAATCAAACTTAAAACGTTATAAATCATGCTACTGAATGCCACCATTATTCTGTAAATGGAAGCCTTTTCCTTTCAATAATATATATAGATATATGAAACTTAACTAAATTAGCAATATTGACTCACCGAAGCATAATTCCCTATAGCCTTTACGCCTCCAGTTCCACCAGGAGTTGCACGATGGGAGTCATTCTCAATCACCAAATTTATTGGTGCCAGTCCTTCCTGATGTCAGTTAAATCGATACGTAAATATTACAACAGGACAAGCTAGACTGCTAGAGAGGAGTGAAGGAAATTCCAACTATTTAAACGATGTTCACAAGCAAGTGACACGGATATGCAAATAACTCTAGCTAATCAACTACCTTGAAGTAATTCCCAACTGGTGAAACATAAATGAGAAATGTGTATTCCGGGGCTGGTGAGACGCCAAGAACAGCTCCACTTCCTATAAGCAGTGGCCGAATGTATAATGTCCCTTTACCTGTAGGGGGTACCTGAAATTATAGAACAAAGCTCGGTTTAATCAAAACTGCAAGTAAGGAGTTACAGCTAAAAAAAATGAAAACTTATTAACAAATTACCCAACGCTTATTTGCCAAAACTGTGAGTTTCACAGCTTCGACAAACTGTTCAACGGTAAGTGCTGGCATGCACATCCTTTCCGCACCCTTTATCATTCGTAATGCATTTTCTTCAGGTCGGAATAACAAGATCGAACCGTCTTCTTTCCTGTAGGCTTTCAACCCTTCTAATAATCCCTAAAGACAAAACAAGATCTGACGTATATTGAGAGAGGACAAAACAAAAAATTTGAAAAACGAAGAATGCAGTTTATTTGTGTAATATGTAATGAAAACCAACTACATATAAGGCAAAACAAGACCTGCCCATAGTTTAAGACTGCAGCAGATGGGCTCAACTCAATGTTCCCAAAATGCTTCAATTCACCTCCAGAAAAATCTCCCTCGGCAGAAAATTTTGCGACATACATATAGTCTGTTGGTATAATTTCAAATCCAAGATTGTCCCAGCATATATCAGCCAAATCATACTTCTCCTCCCTGCCATATTTAACTTCCATAATTATTTAACCATACTACTAGTTCAATCAACCAATTATCTGTTCCGACAAAATTAAAAACCACATTGGATTTGGATGAATGAAAGTTAATTGAAATCGACACGAGCATAGAAGGACAATAGTATCCTTCCCCTTGTGGGTGGGTCCATGGGTCTTACTCGCCCTTAAGTGGTTTTGGGTCTATCTCATTCAAAATCTAGCTCAAGAGCATTCCCTCCCACTTACAAAGAGACCATAACTCCCTCCCACAATCAATGTGGGACTAGCAGAAATAATTTCTCCATCACACGTTTGACTTGGAAAACTATTTTCTCTCCACAATGGACATGAAATATTTTGGTAAACTTGGCTCTAATACTATTTTCCCCTCGGTGCTACTAGTCACTTGACACATTTGCTAAAAATCAGATAAATTTGTTTGTAATTACTAAAAATGAGGAATTGTATTATTGACATTTGAATTTGTAATTCACAAACCTGACAGTTTCTGTGTTTGCTTCTTGACTTCCTTTACAACAATCAATTTGAACAAGAGAATAAGACATTTAGGAAGGAAAATGATCGGTTGCTGCAAAATAAACAAACGAATTCTTGTTTAGTTTTCTACCGAATTGCAAAGAAAAATGGGAGGAGAGATATAGATAATAATAATAAGAGTACCTTGAGAATTGAAGAGGAAAAGTGTCTTTGTTTCAATGAGGACGAAGGTTGAGAGAAGAGTAGTGGACAAAGGTAGAGAGAAGAGATGTCTCGTTTTATAGGGTAGGGAACGAATCTCTCTCTCTCTCTCAAAACTCAGAATTCTCTCGTCGTCTCTGGTCTCCTACTTTCACACTTTTACCTACTTCGCCGAGAGAGGACATAAAGGAACACGCAGCAGAGCCACGGTGTTGGAAAATGGTGGGCCTAGTATGGGAGACCTTCCCCTGGTTGCCATGTAAACATTCCAAGTCAGCTAATTACCCAGTGGTAACCAATATACATCCTTTTACAGAAATGCTATTTGGTCGTCCGCTGACAGATCCAGAGCTGACAGTGATTCCTCAATCTTTTATCGAAATTAGGATTTGGTCCTTATTTTTAATTGGGTTATTTCTCGAATGGCCCCCAACTTTGTGACCAGCTTCCTGCCTAGCCCCCTATTTTAGCAAATATTCCCATATGGTCCCTTTTCTCCGTTATCTTTAACTGTCCGTTACTCTCACTCCTCCACCTCATTTCCTCTCTCTGTCAAGTCACTTCAAATGCCACATCATCGTTTTCTCCGGCAGGGGTCGCCGGTCGGCGACCTTCAAACATAAAAAAAAATTTCCCTCTCTCTCTCTCTAAAAAAAAATAATAATTTTTTTTTTCTCTCTAGATCTGGTTCACCATGAACTAGATCTAGGTCTGATTCGAACAGACCTTCATTGAAGGTCTGTTTCAGATGAAGGTCTGTTCGGGTTTGATTCGGACAGACTTTTGAAGGTATGTTCAAATCAGACCTAGATCTGGTTCATGGTGAACCAGATCTAGAAAGAGAAAGGGATTTTTTTTAGAGAGAGAGAGAGAGAGTGAAAAAAAACATTTTTTTATATGTTTGAAGGTCTGTTTCAGACGAAGGTTTGTTCGGGTTTGATTCGGACAGACCTTTGGAGGTATGTTTGAATCAGACCTAGATCTGGTTCATGGTGAACCAGACCCCTTCCGGAGAAGACGATGATGTGGCATTTTAAGTGACTTGACAGAGAGAGGAAATGAGGTGGAGGAGTGAGAGTAACGGACAGTTAAAGATAACGGAAAAAGCGGGTCATATGAGAATATTTGCTAAAGTAGGGGGCTAGGCAGGAAGCTGGTCACAAAGTTGGAGGCCATTTGAAAAATAACCTTTTTAATTTACTCCCGCTAGCTCAAAGAGAAATTGGATTCCGAATGATTGATTGATTGGACGACCCATATTAGGTTCTCGGAAGTCATCTTTCTGTCTCTCTTCTTCTCCACACGGAGGCTAGGGTCCACTAGAGCTTTGTAAAGATGGAAGTGCTTACAACAAGAACCATTGCAGAAGAAGATAACAGTAAGAATAAACCAAGAATATAAAGAGAAAATTTTGACGAGCAAGTAAATTATCACACTAGAGATAATCAGCTATAAGTTCGATTGGAACTACAACTATGCAATTTATGTGAAAATTCAAAGAAATCAAGCAGAAGATGATTTCAACGAAAGGAAAAACCCCTAGCTTATGTTTTTGCCGAGGGGAGAAGTGCCGGCAAAAAGCGAGCAATTTTTTAGGTAGGGTTTGATTTTTCAAAATATAATCTTGACAAGTGGACCTGGATTCTGTTTTCTTTTTCGAATGACGAGAGTAGATTGGAAATAAGAGGGACTAAAACTTAATTTCGACAAAGTAATGAGAAATTGCCGCCCTCTTTTTTTGTTGTAAAGAAAGTGCAAAAATCAAATTACCGCCCTTGCCTTTTGGCCCGACGTGGCCGACTCCGTCAACTCTTGGTCGGGAGGGAAGCAACCCCGGTCAAGTAACATTTTTCATCTTTGTATACAAGTCTTCTAAAATATTTGGTCAATTAAGTCTTTCCATTTATTCCGGAAAGAATAAGAAATGGATGTCTTTCTTCTCAACAAAGCAAAAAATTTGAACTTCAACTTTACATTGGGTAACAATGCATTTCCTGAAGTACAATGATTGGTTATAATTATTCTTGCAGTAGATATCAACTAACATTAGACTTTGGATTTGTTTTCAAAATATTAAGAAATTTGATCTCCCCTAACAAAACAAAAGGGTGTATTTGTATTGGGTAACAAAGCATTTTTTTTTAAGTATAATGGTTGTTATTGAGTACAAGTAGCTTATCTCCTGAAAAATTATGTCTTTCCTAGTTACAACCCAAATGGGTACTTTGTATCCCACTTTGTATTGGGTAACATAGCATTTAGTAAAGTATAATGTAGTTGGTATTGACTAGTGAAGAAGTATAAATTCATCACAAAACAAAAGGGTGGACTCCTTCAACAAAAAAAAAAAGGGTGGACTTGCATTGGCTAACAACCCATTTCCTAAAGTACAATGGTTGTTATTAATTATTATTCCTAAAGTATAATGGTTGGTTATATGATTTGAGATTATTAGGGTATAAATAATGTAGTTGGACTTTAGGCCATTGTCTTGTTGGACTATAGGTCCGGTCTTGTTTCAGTTTGAGTAGCCAGTTATTGAGCTTATCACATCTTTGATGTATTAATGCCAAATGTAACGACTAACGTAGATCGTAGTCTGACTTCCAAAAGAAAAGAACAAGAAAGTAGTGTCTTGGTTCTTTACAATAAAAGGGTGAATTCATACAGGGTATCAAAGCATTTTCTAATGTATGACGGTCGTTATTGACTATTGTTAAAATAGTTGTCAACAACCACACCACCAATCTCATAAAAAAAACCACACCACCAAAGATATCACAACTGCCGATGCTGCTGAGAGAATCTTCCTCTTACATAATATAAATATTGTCGCTAAAACTTCCATTTTTATGGGCGCTCAACTTCCAAACGGGGTGAACTGATGGGCTAACCATACGTCCTCAGGCCCACTGGGCTCTAAATGCAATTAGGTTATGAGAAGGGATCCATTTCTATGAGTCTAGCCCAGATTCTGGGGAACCAGATAACTAGAATCAACTTATTCTAGACATGATTGTCAGAAGAATGGCAGAAATTATGGATGAGAGATACTTACTAATTGTGGGTTGAATTGTGAAGTGTTCTCGACTTTGTAGAAATGGTCAAGATACTTGAGATGCCAAATGATCTCCTCTGATTGTGGTAAAAATTAACTCCATTGATTGTGGGAAAAATTAGCTCCTTCAATTGTGGTTAAAGTTGACTCTTCTTTGTTTAAGTTTGTCTCCACCGTTTCAAGTTGGTAATACAATTATTTTTTGTTGAACTATTAAGGTATCGTAATGTTGAAGCTACTCGTTTTGAGTGTTGTTTGTCAAACATATCTTCACAAGCATGGTATTGCCTAGGGAGATCTCAAATGCAAGATATGATTTTGATCGTTGAAGGTTATGTGTTCGATGATCTACATCTCTCAAATTCCCGTTATTTATATTGGTCTTTGTTAGTTCATTTACAACTTCCAATTCATATCTGCCTAGAACAAAGATGAAGATAATACAAAGAAAGCGCACCAAAAAGAATATTGGACATCATCTATTAAGTCGAGAGGACAACAACTTATAAGATCAAGAGGGCAACATTTTATTCAACTACAACCTCTACTTGGTTCATCCTTCTCACATATAATTAAGTATAATAAAGTTAAAGACTTTTACGGTCTTCTCATTTGTGATCTTTAGAATCTTTTCATTTTGTGACCTTTAGGGTATTTTCATTTTGTTTTTGTAATGTTGTATCTTCATGTTGTACTTTACTTTTGTAAGTCTCATGTTGTAATTTACTTCAGTAAATCTCATGCTATACTCAAATGAGTCAAAAGTATCCAAACCATGTAATGTATTGGATTGAGTTCCTACGTATAAATGAAAATTCTAGTTTATCTATTTGTTCATAATTACATTTTATTCGAAGTCAGAAATATTGTTTTTGCATATTTCACTTAAACTAGTGGGCCAAGCAGAAATCTATCATAAAACAAGAGGATCATTTCGGATTTTTTCCCTTAAAAATATTGATCATATACACTACAAAAAAAGCGCTTAATAGGGACTGACATTTTTACGTTTGTCCCTAATAAATCACTCATAGGGACAATTTTAAACTATTTGTCCCTAGTAAAATAATAATTGGGACGAACTTAGGGACAGTTTTTTTTGGTATTAAAAATATATTACGAAAAGAATTCGCCCAAAAAATGGCGCAAAAACACATTTTCTCCCTCCTTTTCTTTATATCTTTTTCGTCCCCCTTATTCCTCTCTCATCTTCACCACGATTTGTCTTTGTGGCGCAACAAGGTACAACGATTTCTTCCTCTTCTTCTCGTTTTAGGATTACTCGTGTTAGGGTTTCTGTTCATCTTCTTCATTCCTGTGCAGCACATTTTAGGGTTTCGCATTGACGTTCTAGGGTTTGTGTTGAGTTCCTTCTAGGGTTTTGCTTGGGGCATCTTGGATTGGAAGTCCTTCACGTCCAGGTTCATTATTCTTGTTCCTCTTCTTCTTATTCTTCAAATTAGTACATTAGTAGTTTATGAATAGGGTGAAATCCAAGTATATTTTGTCATCTTCATCATCTAGGTTTGCTATTTCTTGTAATGATAATAGTCAGAAACTTCATTCTATCTTGTTTTACTGTTGTTTAACATCTTAAATATATCTCGACACTTCGCTTAAGAAGAATTACTTGTTTTTTTAGTTGAATTTGGTTGTGAACTCTGATTTTTGTTGTTCTTTCCGAAAGATCCATTCTTAGTATAGTTCTTGTTGTGATTTGTGTTAAGATATTGTTGAATTTGACTATTGAAATCAGTAATAGAGTTCGGATCTAAGAGAGAACTGGTTTTTTATATTCCTTTAGCTTTTTGTCGAAGAACTTGAACTTCATTATTTAATAACCTTGACTTAATCTCTGAAAGTGATAAATTTGTAGCTCAATTTTCAGTTAATACCGTTAAATTATCATAATCTTCATTTAAATTCCGTCATTGATGCTTTTGTTGCAGCCTTACAAGAAATGTCAGACTCAGTTGTTGAGGGGAGTGATCAAGTCACTGGTCACATTATTTCCACCACAATTGGAGGAAAAATGGGGAACCCAAGCAGGTTAGGAGTTAGGACAAAAACCAATTTTAGGAATTGATGCTTGCATCTTGCTCCGTTATTTGTTTAAGACGTTTTAGCAACGCAGGTGGATTTGCTCTTTTGGCTTATATAAGTCAAAACCCGAAACCAAGCATTTGCGGCAATATCAATGAGACAACGAGGAACTCCTTCCGAAGCGAAGACCTTGCTCTATTTGAAGCCAAAAAAGTTCATTTCTTGTTTTTACTGAAGCAACTTCTCAAATTCTCTAAATCTCGTTATTTTATTATTGATCCTTTTTTCATTCTTTATCAGAGTCATCTAAAATATTGGTAATAAGAGATTTTGATGGTCGTGGATGATGATGACTGAGATGACAATGGCAGTGATGATGATGAAGATAAGTTCCATCGCTTATCATTGATGGTCGGTAATGATGAAAATCTGTTGTTTTCATTGTGATGATTGTTATGGATTTTGATGCTAGTACAATTACTATAGATACTAGTACTATTTCTTTAAGAAGTATACAAAATACTATAACATTACCATTTGTGTTATTTCTTAAAAAGATTTGCTCCCATTATTGATATTTAAGTACGTTAATTTCCACGAAAAGTGGACGCACTTCTGCTATCTTTGCGGAGGGCCTTCTTCTTTTTCCTACATATATATGGTTCTGTGATCTTGTGAGTTATCTAAATTTCAATAGATGGCCCTGTCACTAAGGGTTCCTTAACCGCCAATTGTTGGAAAGTTAAAATAGGAACATATATCAGTAAGAAGTTAATCTTCAGTTGCATTGAAAAGGGAGGTTTTCTCGTGTTTCTTCATGCAGACAATTAGTTACATGGCAGAGCGTGTTGTGGGGACCGGGTCATTCCGAATTGTCTTCCAGGTACAGTTGTAGTTATTTGACTAGTGACTTGAATGTATCATCAGTTCACCACTTTAACTGGCACCTTTCTCATTTACTTGCAACTCAGGCAAACTGTTTAGGGACTGGAGATCCTGTTACAATAAAGGTCTTGCAGGATAGACGGTATAAAAGTTGTGAGCTGCAATTAATGCGTTTAATGGATCATCTAAATGCAATATGTTTGAAGCATTGTTTCTTTTGACCATTAGTAGAAATGAACTTTTCCTCAATTTGGTAATGGAATATGTCCGGCAAACTCTGTACCAGGTTTTGAGACACTACAACAATGTGAACCAGAGGATGCCGCTCATTTTTTGAATTAAGTTGTTCACCACCGTCCATGGAATTTCCCACAGGGATACTAATCCTTGAAATCTCTGGTACATTTTTCTCTGATTGTTTATGTTCCACCAAGTTTGTATAGCTATATTTCAATCGATAATGAAAATTTATAGGCTGATCCTCTTGCCCACTAATTGAAGCTTTGGGATTTTTGAAGTGCAAAAGTGCTGGTATGTTTCTTCCTTGTAGTCACCAGTTTTTTTAGTTTGTTTACCCTTTCTTGAGTGGCTTATTTTGTTTAGTTGCTCTCAGTTACATACTTCCTGATTTCTCTTGATATAACACTATTGTACTGGTCTTTCGCACTTGCATAACCGATGCTTATTTCAGAACCTAGACTAGGAAATAGACTTTGGTTGTTGGTCAAACTTGTACTGCATTCTTATGGGTATATAATCGTTGTCTGAGACTTTGAGATAAGTGTGATGATTAAAGAAGAGATTTAATTAGTTTATGGAAATAAGTTTGCAACAAATAACTTTTCCTCGCTAATGCTCTCTTGTTGTGAGTGGAAATAAGAGAAATCCAACAGATCTCAGGAATTAATGTAGTTAGTTTTCAAGATTAACACAAAAGGTGTACAAGGAATTGCAGTTGGTTGTGTGCTGGTTGAGCTTCTTCTTGGCCAGGTCAGGACTTGTGAACATCTTTTATCTGTTCTTCCTCTTGAATACATCATTGTTTTATAGTTTCACCATCTGTTTTTACCATGTTCCTACCATCTTACACATTTCTTGTTATTATTGAATAATCAAATTTGTTTCATTATCTGCGTCGCAGTATGTTTTGGTGTTATTTTTTACTGAATTAGACCATTGTTTCTAGAACTAATGCAGTAGTAAAGTGACCTGGACACTTAATACGAAATGTTATCATGTACAGGAACTCTCTTCAATGCAACGCAAAGACCTGTGACGGTATGCTCGTTAGATTACTTAGAACAGTAAACACAAACTTATTCTAAAGCTACCACTTTTAAGAAGATTTTGTGTGTAAATATTTGTTCTTTTAACATTTTTATAGAAGTTTTAACATGTTTGTATATTCTCCGTATCCTGAATTTCAAAAAAGGTAATAAACTAATATCTTTTGCTGTCTTCTGTTTTCTGTGTCCATGACACGGGGTAGGATGGAGCTCGGCTGAAATGATGATTTGCTAATGGTGTTTCTATGTTTTCCCTACAACATGAGAAACTTGATCGGAGGATGAAGTTAGAGTAGTTTATTTTTAATAGAATTTTATCTTCTTGTTGAAGAGTTATTTGTTTATTTTCTTATTTTTGTTTGACATTTTTTTCGTTCAGGCATGTGAATTTCTTCGGGGGACTTCTCAAAATATGTTAATGTGAATTTTTGCTTTTTAAATTGTTTTAAGAAAATTTTCTATTATGTATACACTAATTATTGTCTGGAAAATTCCCAATAAAATTTGTAGGAACGAATACTAACTGTATTAGGTAATGTCAATAGAACACCACTGTCGATCTTATAGTGAGGGATGACTACTATCTGTCCCAAATCCTATTGAGAGGAATTTTTTGCCAAACTTTTAGGGACATATACTAATTGTCCCGAATGCTAACCGGAGGAAATTTCCGCCAAATCTTTTAGGGACATATATATGTTGTCCCTAATAATCGTTGTTATAGGGACAGTTATAAACAGTCCCAAAAACAGTTTCGCGACAGATGATATCCGTCCCTATATTTGTCCCAAATATTATTTGGGACGCCACTTTCCGGGACAGATCCAAACCGTCCCCAATAAACATTTAGGGACGGTTTTCTCATTTTTGGGACGGTTTTTTGCCGTCCCTAATGGACCTTTTTTTTGTAGTGATTAATAATATTGCATAACCATTTTACACTCCAGACACGCCATTTCAAAAGTTTAGATATGCTCTCCGTTAGGATTTTCCATAGATTTAGCATTTGAGTGATGTTTTTCTAATATCTGTCAGAGATTTATTCACCCTCATGTGAGTCTTACATGTGCGACATAACAGTATTGTCGCTTATATAAAGTAGTAGAAAAATTGTGGTTATTACTGCAAATTGAATGATAAATTTTTTTTTTGAGTTTGAATGTGGATTACGATCTACGGTAGTCATTACATGTACATCATCATGATGTGATAAGCACCGCCTAAGTTAAACTAGGAATGGGAGAGGCCTGAAGCCTAACACCATATTAAAGAGACATAAAGCCCGAAAAATTCATTATTATTTATACATTTAATAACCCAAATCTAATAACCATGGATTCCACTTCATTCCAGAATCGAACCTTGGACCTCCAAGATTTTGGAGTTTATGTCAATAATAACAACCACTTGGGCAACCAAGTGTTGACTAATGGTGAATTCTTTTTCAGAGATTTATTCATCTATGTAAGTCTTACTCGTGGACCCAATAGTAGTGCCGTTTATTTAAATAATAAGGATTTCTGTGGCTATTACCGCAAATTTAATGGTTAGTTCTTTGTGTTTCTCCCTAACAACTGAATTTAAGTTTGTATGTTAATCTATAGAGGTGGTGCATGTCCCAAAAGTAATTTAGTATTTCAATATGCTCACATGTGATTTCCAGTGAAA
>BEHA01000650.1:1436628-1450088 GCA_002897215.1 Eschscholzia californica subsp. californica | reverse complement strand
GAACTTGTATGCTGTGCCTGTAATAGCGAGGAACACCAAGGAACGAGCGACCGTCGGGAATATCAGCATATTGAACATCTGATATGACTCCAAACGAGAAAAGTGGTTGATTCCCTTGCATTGGTAGTAAATCCGATAAAAGTGGCTATTATGTGTAGTTAGCGAGTAAATCCTTCTATTCAATAAGAAAAAACAACATATGGTCAGGAAAGTAGAAACATTTAAATAGCAAAACAAGAAATTTTCGAACTTCTTACTGCTCTTTACATTTCATAATTGATGTCTGCATAGGTAGAAGAAGATCACAAACTCATCGGAAGAAATACCATGACAAACCAAAAGCTTAATCACACAATTATACTGAAAATTAAAACAATTACAGTGTACTATATCAATCACAATGATTTCGTTCTTCTTCCCTCAATCGTATCCCAGTATGTATATTCCATGTTTTTTTCCTATTGTATATGAGAATACTCTGAGAAGTTAATGCAAAACGTAATTGTACCATCCTATAAACTCGTTACCACTCACCTAATTATATGAAATCAAATGTGAAAGAGGTAGTAAAAATTTTAGCTTAAGGGGAACTAACTGAAATGCTCAATGCCACTTTCTCAAACCTCAAGCTCTACATATCGTAGCATGTCGTTCACTTAACTTCTAAAGATAATCTTGTTCAAAGTTCAAACCCTAAAATAATATACACCTCCAATCGAGTCTAATTCCTTTTTAGTTATAGAAATTATAAAATGCTTTATGTTTCTATATCCAAATATTGACGTTCTTACGCATAAAACAACAACATGAACAATTTTATTAGCTTCGTTTCAAACATCAAATCAAATTTAACAAAATCGGATTGGGCAGTGCCATAGTGGAATGGGAGTTTTAACGAATTTTAGCTTAACACATTCAACTAAAGTGCAGGATAAATATGTTTATTTTGTGCATCGAAAAACATAAATAACAAAAAACCCCCCAAAGCAGCACTAACACCTAATGAAATAATTCAAGTACCACTAGGAGGAGTTTCATGATAAAGATTAGACAGGTCTTCTCAGTGAAGATGAAAGAGGGAATTCTGTCATCTTCTTCTTCTTTAATTTCCCAAAATTGAAACAAAATTCTTCAAAACCCCAATTCAGGAATCAAAGATGGTTCCTTTAGTGGTTTAAACAGCTACCCATGATTGATATTTACGTTCTAAACAAATTATTAAGAATCTAATTGGAGTTTAGGTATCAGAGATGAATTCCCTAAATTCAATTTTAGTAGCCAAGCATAATTCTCTGGATTATGTCTATAGTTAATTTAGAACAAAAAAAATTTGAATCAAACACAAAACAATCAAATAAAAAAACAGAAATTTTTAGAGATCTGAAAAACTTACTCGTATCAAGAGGTGTTTTTTGAGGAAACCCTAAATTCAGATGGACCTGTAATTCTTGTTAGAAGGAAATTGGGTAATGTGTATGGTGAATGGCGATTCTTATGAGACGAGGATAGGAATGGTGGTTAAAATCTGATATCTATTTCCTCTCCGGGCTAAACTTCTCCAAATATGTCCTTTTTTCTTTCTACGTTTTTCTAGTTTCCACCTTACTAATTTAAATGGGGAATTCTAACTCCTGACGACTTTAAATGGATTCTAAACTACCTACTAATTTCAAAGACAAATTTATTGTTAAACAATGGGCTAGCCCTTAAAATGTTGCCTGGGCCAATCTTATGGGCTTTGACAAATATAGGCTTGCGGTTTCCGAAAAAAAAAATTTGCTCGGAGTACAAAATTTTATAGGGATTTGTGGACTCAACTCCAGCTACTACCTCCGAGTACACAATTTTAAAGGGAAATATTTTGAGAGTACAAAAATTAAAAGTGATGAAGACCGACCTGTCCCACATGACAAATTTAGGCTAGTGTTTCCTCATCTCCGACCACACTCCCCCTGTCACCACATCCCGCCACCATTATTCATCTTTTTGTTTTTCTTCCTCCTCTTGGAAAGTTGGACTACTCCTTGTATCTTTCTTCTCTCTTTCATCTTCCATGTCTATATCTATTTTGGCGAGGAAGGAATTCTCTTCGTCGAAAAATCGACCTGGTTAAAAATGAAGTTCTTATTGGTTAAAAATGAGGTTCTTATTTATAACTAATGTACACTTTTAGAACACATGAACTTTTTGTAAATATTAAAAGTGAACTTTGTAAATAGCCAACACTGTAAATAGCTCTTGGAAGCTCTGTATATACCAACAACCAAGAAGAAGGGAGGAAGAAAGTGAGAAGAAGAAAAAGAGGTAAGAGATGAGAAAGAGATGAATAGGGGGAAAAGAGAGAAGTAATGGTGGTGTGGTTGGAGTAACAGAAGAGAGAAAGACAAATATTGGGGGTGTGAGAAAAGCCCCTTTGGCATATCTAGGCCTGGTTTCATTAATAAAAATATGGGGAAATTTTAATATGGTTTTTGTTATTCACACTCGTATTACGTATTATTTGGTCAATTAATATGACGAAGTCAAGTGTTATTTATACACCTCCTTTTTCCACAATTTCGACTGACAAGCTAACTCCAACTACCACCGCCAGTGAACTCCCATAAATTTTTTTTCTCGGTTTGTCTCTCTCTTGTTGTCCTTTTCTCTATCTCTGTTTCTCGGGTTGTCTGTCTGTCTATCTAACAAAATCTCATTTTGTCTCTCTGTTTGTCTATCCGTCAGTACATTTAGCAAATATCTTTCTCTATCATTCTGTTTGTCTGTCTGCCAGTCTCTCTCTCTCCTTCCCTCCCTCCTAAAACCTTAATCCTCTCCCTCTCTATGTCTCCTAAGACCTTAATCCTTCCTGTGAGATGGTACAAGTGAGCACAAAAGTGTTCTATCTAAGGTTAAAGAACCACTAGTAGAATACTGGTGGTTAATCCTAACTACCGTACACCTCCACTGATGGTGGTTACTTCAATTGGAATGGTATGTCGAGTAGATGTCTCTGTCAGTTCTTACCAATTTGATAGAGAGACATTGAGCAAGAGAGATCATAAAGAGATTGAGAGAGAGATCATAAAGAGAGAGAGAGAGTCAATGAAAGAGACACAATCGAGGGTCTTCCTCGGTGACATACAAGCCTGGGTGAGAATGTGGCAGGTGTGAATAAGAAGTTAGTTAATTAAGGCCACCGTTTTGGGGAAAGTAGAAAAATTTCCGGAGAAGACAGTGGAAAACAAAAAAAATTCAAACGAAACGCACCTTAACTCTTTTCTCTCTCTTCTCCGGCCAACCCTCTCTCTCCGGCCACCGCCGGCCGGCTATCTCTCTCTCCTCTCTCTATCTCTTATCTCTATCTTATTTCTCTCTCTCTTCTCAGTCTCTCTCTCTAAGTTCCGACAAAGGGAATGGCCTCTTCCTGGAACCCTTCGCCTGGTTCTACCAGACGAGGGTTCCGGCGAAGGGGACTCCCCTTCGCCGGAACTATAAAAAAAAGAGGAAACAGATAGGAAAGAGAGAAAAAAGAGAGGTAAGAGAGAGAAGAGAGAGGTAAGAGAGAAGATGAAAGAGAGGGATGGAGGGAGATAGATGACCGTCGGAGTTGATGTTGTCGCCGGAAATAATGGCCTCCGGAGTTGATGTTGGTGAGAAGGAAGATGGTGGAAGAAGAAAATCAAAACATAAGAAGTGAGTAGTGTTTGGAAGAAAATAAAAAATTTGTTCTACCCAAAATTGTCTTCCCCGAAAAATATCCTTATTTCCCCGAAACATTGGCCTTAATTAAACAATGGGTTTATATGATATGTGTGAATAACCGTGGATGTGAATAACAAAAGCAGTGTGTGTTTAGGATTTCCTGAAAATATGTCAAGAAATTGCAACGAACACCATAGAAACTATTATACTGGATAACACGATGTAGAATTGTGCAAGCCATATTTTTTGACTACTAAACACAATTAGTTTCAGACACTTTTATACTCAAGATTTTAACAGCCGTCACTAGTAAATCTGCTCAGCACATGCAAGGACGGATCCAAGAGTATGCGAGGGTGTGCGGCCGCACCCCTAATCATGTGAAAACATTAACATATATTGGTTCCTAGCTCAGTGGTATGAGAGTGAGGCTTGAATGGAGTCCAAGGTACCAGGATCGAGTCCCCCCATCATCACATTCACTCTAAACTCTATAAACTTCAATTCAACTACCCAAACACCCAACTATATAATTCTACGTCTTTCTCTCTCTCGCTCTCTCTCTCTCTCTCTTATATATATATATATATATATATATATATATATATATATATATATATGTATATGTCTCTCATTTCTTCATCTCAAATCACACCAAATCACTTAGGGTGTGTTTGATTGAGAGTTTCTCAGGGAAAATAGAAACGTTTTCTCCGAAAATTTAGATTTTCATGTGTTTGTTATGATTTTTAGGGAATTATAGATTTTCACTCACGTGACAAAATTTTCCGAATTTTCACTAAAATAAGGGAAAGTTTTGACCCACCTCCCCCCTAAGAATCTCTTTCCAACCCACATTGCCTTATTTCTCTCAACAACTTTGACCCACCAATCTTCATCTACTAATAAACACATGTTTCAACCGAAATTTCTATGAGCAACTTCTTTAGCCGAAATTTGGAGTAAAATCTACAGGGATTGCTCATCTCCTCTCAGAATAATTCAGTTCAGCACATCTATCTCTCTCTCTCACCAATCACCATCCCTTTCAACTATCCTTGTTAAATAAAAATCAATTTCAGTGGTATGATTCCAATTTTATTTATGAGAGAAATATTCGAAGTCATAAAATTTTATTTCATTGATTTGGTTGATTCACATTTTTGTATTGATTTGGTTGATTCAAATTTTTGTATTCCATTGATTTGGTAGTTTTTTCTGGAGTCGTACTATTGAAAATATTTTGCTAAATATAAATGATGTAACACTTGAAATTATCATAGACAAACTGTTTGATGAAATGTCCAAGAGAGTGACCTAGCTTCCATCTCTATTTTCTAATTAATTTCAGTATCCTCATTGTGTTCATCCTGATCATCATTAGTTTGGCTCATTTTATTTCATTTTATTTCATTTTATTTCATTTTATTTCATGGATTTTGTTTTTCAAATCATTTTTCTTTCTCGGTATCTCTTAATTCTTGTCTTTGTTCATGGCTACATCTAATTAACACTTCGTAAAGAGAACAATTAACTCGAATGCGAATCATCTTATGCCTCCAGTTTAACTTATAAAGTTGAACAACTTTATTTTTCATGAACCAAACAGCAAAAAAATTGGAAAATATTTCAAGAGAATCATTTTCTAAATGAAAATGTTTCTCAAAGAAACACTTTCTCTTCTTTTTTTCCTTTCCCCTACTTGTAATCAAACACAACCTTATATTCTATTACTACTTCTTTCAAAAATGATAGAGAACAAGAAAATCCAGACATACTCTAGACATACATCCTATGTGACTTACTGTGATTCGTGTTTTTGATGATTCTAATTCACTAGACAACGAATCACGACAAACCACATAGGATGTATGTCTAGAGTATGTTTGGATTTTCTTGTTCTCTATCGTTTCTCTTCTTCTTTTTCATCTAATCAAGTATTCAAGTTCCACTATCAACTATGGAAAAAATATTTTAAAAAAAAATTTTGTTTGCCATTCCAACACCGGAACCGATTCCAACATTGGTAAGTCCTCTCAGATTTAATTTGTCATCTTTACAATTGATCCGAAACTTAGACTACCAATTCCAAGTTATGAATCCAAATATAGAGATGAAATTCGTAGATACTATTTGTAACGGTGTCCATTTCAACCAAATGACCATAATTTTCCTAAAGACGATAATGCAACGCGTTTCATTCCGTCAGATTTTAGTAGTGTTGACATTATACTACATAGTTCTCAACTTGATAACTAGATTTACGATATGTGACAGAATGGTAATTTCTCAAATTTAGATGGGATTGAAGCTCTTCGAAGAACATCGGTGGAAACTAAGAGAGATAAAACATATCATTTAGTTTATTTGATCACTTTAGCATTGATTTTGTCGGTTGCAACTATCTCTGCTGAAAGAGTTTTTTCAGCTACGAAGTTAGTTAAGACATATTAAGAAACAACATATGGTTGAATGATAGTTTAGTAGTCTTTATTGAAAATGAAGTTTTTAGTGAAATTAACAGTGAGTCGATTATGCTAACATTTCAAAACATGAAAGGTCGTAGAGAAGTCAATTGCCTTTGCAATCCTTGAAGTACTAATAGAATTAATGAATATAAATATGTTGTTGATTACTAATAGAATTTCACACCACTAAATCGAAATTTTTGGATCCCTCCCAGGTCACATGGCCACAATACTACCATCCAAAACAAGAACTTGAGAGGATATGCTTAGTGTCAACATGGGTAGTCAAATCTTCAGTAGGGAACCTACTATTTAAATTTTCTTTTGTTAATTTTTCATTTATTTCATTTTTGGTAAACCATGGATACATACTAAATATTGGTCCCATAACTTCATAACTTAAACATTTTGTTACACATTTGGTAAGCAAAAAAGCTCATTAAAGTCTAGATCTAGCAAGAGTGATCCTATAAAATGAGTTCAAAGTTTCAGCTAACAATTCACTCATTCAGTCTCCACCTGAAATATGTAAACACTTCAAACTTGGACAGAAAAATTAGATAAATCAGATAAAAGGATTTCTGAATTTTATCTCTGGTTTACAATGACACTTTAATTTTCCATTTCCATTTGCACCACCAAGTAGTCATTAATTCCTTTCAACAAAAAAAAAAAGTAGTCATTAATTCCAATTTTACAAAAAAATTGTAGTTCGTAGTTGAACTGATGGCGGCCATCCCACCAATGGGCCTCACGGCCAAACCAATAACAGGCCCAATGGCCAAGATACTATATTAATTTAAGTTACCAGTCTAGTATTTAGGGTTTCCATGTTTAGAGTCCTAGCAATCAAGGAAAGTATCCTTACTAGTTTTCTTCTTTCTTTATTTGAGTCTATCTAGGAAAGTACAATCTCTATATAAGAGAAGTCTGGTCTGTCTTGTTAATCATTGAATTGAGTTATAAACAAATCCCTTGATTGCATCTTCTTTCTTTACAGTTATTTTAGTTATTTCTTCTCTCTCTTCTTAATTCTAGTTATTTCTTCTCTCTCTCTTCTTAATTCTAGTAATGGATTCTATTGTTATTCCGCTTCCGCAACAATCTACATCAGCTGGTATCATGAGCCTTCAAAATCCTGAAAATTTTTTTCCAACAACTCATCCCGAGAGGAATAAGGTGTTCAAATCAAGACTTACAATCAATAAGAAGGTATGTGATTTCATCATCGATAATGGTAGTGAAGAAAACATGATTTCTCAACGACTTGTTAATGCCCTTCAACTACCTACAACTGAACACCCAAATCCTTACAAAGTTGGTTGGATTTCTAATCAAAAAGAATTATCGGTAAGAACCCAATGCACATTCCCGTTCTCCATTGGCTCTTATTATCGTGATTCAATTTGTTGTGACGTCGTCGATATGGATAATTGTCATCTTATTTTCGGAAGACCATGGATTTTTGACGTCGACGCCACGTATTATTGTCGGGCAAATATATTCGAGTTTTCTTGGTCGAACCGTACTCTTAGACTATTACCGTTAACGGAGAAAACCGATCTCTCGGTTCAAACTTCCAACACGGATCCATCACGGCAAGCCAACAAACCTATCACCGATCATCACCAACAAAAACAACCGCAACCGACCACCACCGAAACACCACAGCTCCCATCAACTACACCACACCGAGACCACACTATCACCGATCGCCACCACCAACAACAACTGAAACCCACCACCGTAACACCACAACAGCAACAAGGACTAGAGAAACAGCTTTTAGCAGAAGATGATGATGATGGAGATCAAGATGAAGGAGGTGCTGCTTCTGTTATTACTGGTAATGAATGGACTGAAACTATTCAAAATTTGTTAACTCCAAGTCCTAATAATCAACAAAAACCTCTTATTTCACCATCTCACTTAGGTTTATCTTCAACATCTCACTTAGGTTTATCTTCAACAAAACAAACCCTAACGTTGTTATTTCTCCAGAACATCTTGACCTGCCTCCTAAACATGAAGAACACCAAAAAAGCTGCTACCCTTCCTGTCAAATTTAGTTTTCGCCCCATCAACAACAATAAATTGAATCAGAACAACAATAAGATTAAGATGAAAACGAAAGATGTTCCTTTTCCTGTTAAATCTAGTCTCAACCTCGTCAACTACAACATATTGAAGCACAAGAAGAAGAATAGGAGTAAGAGAAAGACGAAAGGTGTTTCCTTTCCTGTTAAATTTTGTCACAACACCATCATCAACAACAAATTTGGGAAGCAGAAAACCAGAGGTAAATTAATTTCAAACCCTCCTATAATCGAAACAATACTAGCTCAACTTCCCACAGGAGATATTGTCTCATGTCAATCCGTCTGTAAAAGATGGGAATCAATCATCTCCCATTCTTTAACTACTTATTCAGACTCTCTTTTCAAAAATCACCATAGTCATCCTCTGTTATTCAATCTTGATTCTCAATCACTTTTCACCGACAATATCGTTTACGATATGGAAATTTCCGGAGAACGAAGAATATCTTTACCGGCTTATGACCCACAATCCGAAACAATTACTGTATTTCCTGCTTCATCTGGACTTGTCTGCTATAAAATATCATCAAAAGAAGGTAATGATTTTTCTCTTGTGGTTAAAAATCCTCTGAGCAGAACAAACTTTCGTTTATTACCCAAATTTCATACAAGTTGTTATGATAGGATTGTGGGGATTGCCTTTAAAGCATCAAGTAGTGAGAGTAGAAAACATGGAAGAGGATCTTCATCGATATGGAATTACAAAGTTTTCGTAGTTTATGATAGTTACTGCTTTGAATCTAATAATTATATTATGGGTGTTAAAGTTTTCTCATCATCTTCACAAGAAGAAGAAGAAAAAGAAGAAGAAGAAGAAAAAGGTAATTGTGATGAGTTTATTGTGGAAAGCATAAATGGTAGTAATAAAGATATGACCCCTTACTTTACAAAGTCTTGGTTGGAACCTGATGGAGAAGAAGAAGTACTAGTTGGTGTGACAAGTTATGAAGGTCAAACAATAGGAGTATATTTTTATCAGAAAACTATGAATAGTTTAATATGTCTAGATACCAAAAAACATAAATCGTTCATATATCCCATGCATTTTGAATGCAATTTTTTAGGGACAGACTTAGTGGAATGTGGTGGCAGGGTTTTTTGTGGTGGCAGGGTTTTTATGGTAATTTTTGATTATAATAGCTTAGTGATTAACGAGATTAATTTCAAACCCTCCTATAAACTCCACTATGAACGAGGGAAGATATTTATAGCTATTTTTGTAGAAGTGACGAACTGGATGCAGAAATTCAATGTTGATTTTTCCGTGGAGAATTATGCGGTTTTTGTGGTCTTCTTCGTCAAATTAATAGATGATAGAAGATGTCGCAATTTATTGGACTTTTATGCACTCCTACTGCTTTTGCAAGTATCTTGTCAGTATACGAGTCAGATTACAGTTGGTCTTATGATCAATATTTGTCTTCTTCAACTTTTCGGCCAATCACGAGCAAAGTGGGAACTAAGGATTGCCTTCACTGTCGCCGATTTCTACCCGTTTTGTCTGGCAGAGCCAATTTACGAAGATACCAACTTGGGGACAAGTTGTTCCACAGCGGGGGAGTATGATGGCGGCCATCCCACCAATGGGCCTCACGGCCAAACTAATAACAGGCCCAATGGCCAAGATACTATATTAATTTAAGTTACCAGTCTAGTATTTAGGGTTTCCATGTTTAGAGTCCTAGCAATCAAGGAAAGTATCCTTACTAGTTTTCTTCTTTCTTTATTTGAGTCTATCTAGGAAAGTACAATCTCTATATAAGAGAAGTCTGGTCTGTCTTGTTAATCATTGAATTGAGTTATAAACAAATCCCTTGATTGCATCTTCTTTCTTTACAGTTATTTTAGTTATTTCTTCTCTCTCTTCTTAATTCTAGTTATTTCTTCTCTCTCTCTTCTTAATTCTAGTAATGGATTCTATTGTTATTCCGCTTCCGCAACAATCTACATCAGCCATCCCTCATTGAAAAACTAGTATTTATTTTATGAATAAAATTTCTTTCAACAGTATCGACCATGGAGGTTGAAGGGTTTATGTATGTTAGTGGGAAAACCGGTGATAGTGGTGGTGTAGGGTTGATGTTAATCGGGGTTGTGTTTGATGTAAGTTGATCATGGAAGGAGAAAGGTGGTGGTGTGGAGTGTATGTTAGGTTGACCAAGTATGGAATTTGAAGTTGGTGTTGTGGTTGGAAGTGATAATGAAGCTGGAATGTAAGTAGGAGAAGAAGTAGTAGTTGTAGAAGAGGGAGACTTACATATGCCTTCAAGTTGTTCGGATAGCTTCATGATTGACTCGTTGACTTGATCGAATTTTTCCATGGTTTCCTTCTTGAAAGTTTCGAAAGCCTCTTCCAAATTTGTTACCGAGGATAACTTCTTGTTGATGTTATTCCATTCGGAGGCAAAAGTTGGTGTCTTCTCTTTGATTGTTGGAGTAGGAACGGTAGAATTAACCATTGTGATTGGTTAAAAAAAATGGCTCTAGATACCACTTGATGTAGAACGCAGCGGAATAATTAAGAACAATTAAATAAACTAAGAACAATTAAAGAAAACGATAAACTAAACTTAAAATCTTAATAACTTCAATTGATTTTCTCTTCAAGGTGAATAATAACATAGACTAGATCCCCTTTTATAAGATAACAAACCTTCCTAGATAGACTCAAACTAGGATTCCTAAAATAATAAACTACTCAAACATAGAAACTTTAAAATAAAGAAATATCAAATTAAAGTAACTTCTCTTCTACTAAATAAACTACTATTATGACTTAATAGGGTGTGGGCACGCGTGGACGTGGGCCCACACGCCTATGCGCCTGCATCATGAACCTTCATCAATGAATTGATAGTATTTAAATGGTCTGAAAAATGGGGTTAACCACAGGTCTAATGTTGATGTGGCCTACTAATATTAGGGGGACCCTGTTGAAAAAGAAATGACATGTCTAATAAGAATAGACAACATCAATTTTTGGTCGGCAGTCGGTTTAATTTTTCGGATCATTTAGCATTTCCGTATTATGAATGTTTACGTAACAGTAGTGGCCGCATTATCTAATACTTTAGAGTAAGAGCATCTCTTCAATGCAACACTCAAACTTGTAAGTACTACATCTTCTCATCTTTTTGTTTCTTATTTCTTATCTTCAAAGGATCCGTTCTATTGAAAAAATAAGGAAGTAAAAGATAATATTTCACCAGGACATGTTTGCGGAGAAAATAATACTCTGCAAGGGCGGAGCTGGGGTGGGGCGGTCCCCCTGACTGCAGCCAGGGGTCAAATGTTAGGTACTTGTAGTATATATGTGCCACATTTGACATAGCCGACTGGCAGCCGGGGTGGTTGCTTACTATGGCCAACACACATCGGGTCATGGGATCAACTCCTTTTCACCTCAAACCTTGCTTTTGCTTTTGTTTTTGTAAATTAATTCCATATTGCCCATTACATATTGTATTCTTATAACTTTCGATCCAACTTTATGCCCCTTATTTTTGAACCAGATTCTTTTTTGACCCTTCTTCTTGCTAAGTTAAACTTTATCCTTTTTGTTAGGTTCCGTCCTATATTCTAGTCACTCGTCTTCAAATTACCAATGATCGCATACATTAATTCTAATGAAAGTGAAGTTTTTCTTAAGTGCTTCATTTTTGAACTATTAACGAAAATTTCACGTAGATTTTATTTGTGCTAATGAAAATTTCTGGAATCTTGTTGTGGATTGAAAATTTACAATAGATATAAGAATAATGATAAAATAGTATCCTATTCGGCAAAAAACTATGAGTCGTATAAATTAAAACAAAGATTTTGCTCTTTAAGTAATTTTAGCTAGTCCAGACTAGCTTAAAATCCTAACTCCGCCCTTGGTACTCTGTAAATGTCACAATTGTCTCAGGCCTGCAGTAATGGGGAGGTTATTAAAAACAATATGCTTAAAATATTTTCATCTGGCCATCATTAAGTGAGTCATCCTATAAATATGTGTTGCTCATGTGGAAAATTAAACTACAATATCTTTTAAGTACTATATCTCAGTTATTCATCCAAACAATTAGTATTCTAAAACAAGGTATTTTTTTATCATTAAGATCGAATTGACTTCATTTACTTACTAAAATTAGGATTTTTTTATGATTAACCAAAGAGTTGACTTATAGTTAGGACTTCTTATTTATTTACTATTTTTTTTTATCATTAACGACTTGATTGACTTCATTTTTTTGGTTAAAGACGACAGAAAATACTTATTATATGCCATTAACATTCTAAACAAACTGTTTATATAGTAAGTTATAGAGGAATGATACATGTCCCACCCAAACTCACCAGCTACTATACCCCCTCATATACAACAAGAGACAACATTGTCATTAGAATCACAATTTAGCTTCTTGTCCTATTAGCCACGTAAGAAAGACACTATACTAGTAGTCTGATGGGTGGGTCATTATAATTAGTTACTTAAGCCATATAGAGTTATATAAATAGATCACAAATGCTACTAAACTTCACAAAATAACAATGATGAGTCTATCATCACTTCTTTTAGACCTAAAATGGTTGAAGGTAGTCCAACAAGAGCTATTGTTGCATCCCTTCTCTTTTGCTCTTATTCTCATCTTCTCTATTCTCATTTTGATTAAGCTCCTCCAAAGAGCCTCTAAGAATAAACTCAATCTACCACCTTCCCCACCCAAGTTTCCAATCATTGGAAACCTTCATCAGCTAGGTGCTTTGATACACAGGTCTCTTAGAGATTTGTCCCAGAAGCATGGACCTATCATGCTCTTGCAATTGGGTCAGGTTCCAACTTTAATAGTTTCGTCGGTCGAAATAGCTGCTGAGGTAACAAAGAACCAAGACCTTGTCTTTTGTAGTAGGCCTCCTGCTAGAGCCTCTAAAGCTCTTCTTTATGGACGCACCGACATTGCTTTTGCTCCTTACGGTGATTACTGGAAGCAAGTTCGAAAAATTTGCGATCTCGATCTCTTTAATCATAAGAGAATGGAGACCTTCAAGTTTGTTAGAAAAGAAGAAGTTGCCGTTATGATCGAGAAGATTACTGGTTCGTCTATGAAGAAAGAACAAGTTAATTTAAGTGAATTAGTACTAACTCTATCCAATAACATAATTTCTAGGTATGCTTTTGGTACCAAGTATGAAGGAGCTGATGAGAACAGATTAATTAGAGAGGTGA
>BEHA01000650.1:1350089-1370312 GCA_002897215.1 Eschscholzia californica subsp. californica | reverse complement strand
CGTCTCCTCGAGAAAGAGACTTACCCCTAGCCGGTAAGCCCCTCTCCCACTAAGGGACTCCGCAATCATTGAAGAGTTTACCTCATGATACATATATACCTTAAGTATCTAAATACGTTTTAGATCACCAAGTTCGAGTAATAGAGCCGTCCCCCAATACCCATGGTAGGACCTGAACCTTACTCTCTTCGGTACCCTGTCATGCATCTAATGCAATCTTTCAAAATCCATTTACTTTCGTATATCAAAACCATATTACATTCGATTCATTATCTTATCAAACACGGAAGTGAGACAACCAATAGCCACATCACACACAAAGCAGAGAGATCCCAATCAATGTCGCCTCCCCAACGAGCGGTCAGGGTGTACGGCCCTGAGCCTCGAGCTAGAGGCACGAGCACCAATGGCCAGCAAGTGAAGCACTCTACTCCCACAGGTCTCATGACTAGTGTCGCCCACCTCACAGGTCTCACACGGTTCACACCCGTGTTCACATGTCATCCTACCCTCAATGGCTACGTGCCCGTAGGTTGACATAATCCGCAGTCGGGTACATACAAGAAAATCCCAAGTAGTTCGCAAACAGTTCGAAAAACATTTCTCACATCACATCAAAACAATTCAAGCATATTTCAATTCATCACTTAAATATCGAGTTTCATGCTCCCTCACTCTAGTTATAATGACGCATATGTAACTGTAGAACCTAAAATATTTCATTATCTATAAAACCATGTTGAGAAATGGATTCAGAACCTCTACCTGGCGGTACTTCTGCTCCGCCGAAACCGTAGCATCATCGTCAACGATAAGCTCCGGCTCCCCCCTCTAACAATCCATAAATAAAAGAGATAAACATTAGGTTCTTCGATAAGAACCTTCATACGACAAAAACAATAATTAAAAGAAAACGATGAAATCTTTAAAACAATAGCAAAACCACTAACTCACGAAGAGTTCAACTATAACCGAATATCGATTCATCTTCTAACTTCATAACCATGCCCAATCGGGGTCGATCAATCACTGTTTGAACTGACTTATAACCTTAACATTTAGTCATTAGATGTATTCCCCAAAATCCAAGTGAATCGCCTTTGAAGTTTGCAAAAATACGAACAACAAAGCAGAATTTTTCCTAACTGCACACAGTTCGGTAAAACAATCATAATTCTTTCGTCCGAGATCGAAATACCCTGTACCATACCTTTTCGGAAAGCTAACAACCTAAGCTACGATTTACCTCTTATGTAAAACTTCATCTGGGTACTCAAATAATACAGAAACGCATCACAACAGACTGCATTGTGCAGTTCCCTAAAATTGTTGTTCGGTCTATATTCTAACCCCTATTAACTTTTAAAATTTCTTAAATACCAATTCACTTCCCAATTATCGAATCCTAAAATTTCATTACTTAAGGTCTAGGCCAAATCCCCAGTGTACAACTTCGAAACGAACCAACTAAACACAGCAGTGCATCAGTCGTTCCCAAATGCGCGCTGTTCACTCTAACGGTCATAGCTCCCCCATCCGAACTCGAAACGGCTATTACCATACCATTCTGGAATCGGCTCGAGACGAGCTACAAGTTAGTAGAATACTCTATAAGCTTTTGAAACCTCTATGACTAGGTAAACACTAAAGCAGTACCAGCAGTATAGTAGTCGAAGTAAGTCAAAGTTTTGTTTTTCTTCAAACCCTAGTTAAATCAACTCTTCAATCCTTCATGTAAGAGTTTAATACTCTCTAACTTAACTAAATTCAATACCAATTTCACCATCAATACATATTAAAGTAAAATCCCCAATTTCATAAATCACAAACCCTAGAATTAAGAATTTGGCATTAAATCATCGAATTGGTTGATTTCTTACCTTGATTCGATTGAATTCTAGTTAGGATAGCTTTCCCTTGATCAATCCTTCACAAACTTCTACAAATTCGAAGCAAAGTAATCCATTAAAACCCAAAATACAAAAATCGGATTTCTAGAGAGAGAGTATGAATTCTTACCACAAATTCCATAAAACTATGCTAGATTACTTCTTGGAAGCTTTTAGACACCTAATCTTGGGCAATTTTATCTTTCCCTAAAGTCTAGAGCAGTCAATGCCCTACACTATACAAGACTTATCGGACAACAGAACTAACTGCTCTGATATAGGTCACCAGAACTAACTGCTCTGATACCAACTGTGACGCCCCGGCAACTCACAGACGAGACAAAAATCCGACAGAGTCTCCTCTGTAAATCGAACCGGTCGCACCTGTAAACCTGTCATGCAAACCATACATTCGCATACACAAAGAGATAAACTATCGAGCGGAAGCTAAACAAACTCAACTCAGTTTCGGGTCAAAACCCGAACCACAAAAATATAAAAGCCTCATAAACAACGATACAATCTATAAACAACTCTAAGTGTTACGTATATACATATTAGAGTTTGGTTTCTGCAATATATACATAACTTTAAAATACCGAGAAGTCAATAAACGAAAACCAAAGAAAACGACGCAACACCTCTAGCCTCGTCAAACAAGATCACCGGCTAGAATACAACTCCGCGTCGAGGCTACGACAAAGCACCTGCACACTAACAACTAGTAGGGGGTCAGAATACTCACCGACACGAGTTATTCTGGTAGAAGACTAATCCAAAACCCATCACGTTTTCAAAGGTTCATTTAATAAGTTGTAAACATCATGACAAAACGAGTTATCAAACCAGTTACTGTATATACTATATAGAAAACGTTTTCCTTAATCTAGCAAGCAATAGCAGTGATTAGCTGCCCACCCATGGTGCGCTCCCAATAAGAGGAGAGTTCCTCAGGAGAACCTAGACTGCGTTAGATAGTACCAGCCCATTTATGGCACTAGCTAATGCACTACGTCTCCTCGAGAAAGAGACTTACCCCTAGCCGGTAAGCCCCTCTCCCACTAAGGGACTCCGCAATCATTGAAGAGTTTACCTCATGATACATATATACCTTAAGTATCTAAATACGTTTTTGATCACCGAGTTCGAATAAGAGAGCCGTCCCCCAATACCCATGGAAGGACCTGAACCTCATTCTCTTCGGTACCCTGTCATGCATCTAATGCGATCTTTCAAAATCAGTTTCATTCGTATATCAAAACCACATTCTCATTCGATTTATTATCTTATCAAACACGGAAGTGGAACAACAAAGAGTCATATCGTCACAAAGCAGAGGGATTCCCAATCAATGTCACCTCCCAGACGAGCGATCAGGAGTACGTCCCTGAGCCTCGAACTGGAGGCACGAGCACCAATGGCCAGCAAGTGAAGCACTCTACTCCCACAGGTCTCATGACTAGTGTCGTCCACCTCACCGGTCTCACACGGGTCACACCCGTGTCTACATGTCATCCTACCCTCAATGGCTACATGCCCATAGGTTGACATAATCCGCAGTCGGGTACATACAAGAAAATCCCCAGTAGTTCACAATCATCGTAAAATCAGTTCGAAAACATTTCTCATATCGCATCAAAACATTTCAAGCATATTTCAGTTTATCACATAAATCGAGTTTCATGCTACCTGAACTCTAGTTATAGTGGCGCATATATAACTATAGAATCTAACATATTCATTATCTATAAAACCATGTTGGATAAAGGATTCAGAACCCCTACCTAGCGGTACAAGAACTAGTCTTCCTCCGCTGCAACCGTAGCCAAATCGTTCACGAAATGCTCCATGGAAATCAAATTTTTCTTGCCCAAAGTTGAAAACCCTAGCTTCAGTCGGTCATAGAAGATAAGGGAAATCAGATTTTTATTTCTTCAATTAAATCTGTCGAATTTACAGTTTGGTCCCTGGTTTTGGCCTGTTCGCAAAATACCCCCTAAATTGTCCTCTTTGCTGATTTGGCCCCTCTTTTGACTTGATCCAATTGTAAAATAGTCCCTCAACTAACCTTAGAAACATGGGATGTTACATCATGGTCGAACTAATTCGATTCGTAATTGCTCTCCCACTTATTCTTATGATAATCTACCGAAGCACTAATTATTAAAAGAATACCATTACGAGCAACAAACACTTTGTTCTCTGATCGGTTGTGGAATGACCCTAATTTCTTCTCAAGAAATTGCGTCAGACTAGCTAATTTTGTACCCTTGTAAATGTTTTACATAGGCTTAGCTTTTAGACAGATTTGGTTTCGTGTGGGAAGTTGTGTCTAGACATAGTGTTTTGGAGGACAATCCTTGATCCATAGACTTCAACTCTATCCTATTGGATGCTCCAATTTGGATATGTTAGAAGTAATGATCAACTTCTGTGTTTGAGTCAAGATTCTTCTTTCTTGTCAATCGATTCACTGCTTCTTTTGAAGGAAACGATTTTCTTTCGTGAAGCATTTTTTATTATTTTGGGCATTCTGTCCTTATCCTCTTTTGAGGATGTTTCTATTCTATGAGTCACATGTATCTTATGATGTCAGATCATTCGATGCGTTGATGTATCTCTTTCACAGTTATAATCAAGATTATAATCTTTCGGTATAAATTTTTAATTCAGCACTTTCTTGACATCTCAATATAGAAACATAACTTCTTTATCGATTCTCGATAATACTTAGTACAAAGATGATGTTCAACTAAAAAATAAAATAATCTGGACCAGTGCCTAAAGAAGACTTCGATCCCTTTCAGCATCCTTAGCAAGCGTGGCTTCTACTCCCTCTTGGATCTTTTCTCTTTTAGCCAAATATTCAGTTCCCAGTTGTTCCTGTTAATTCACAATGATAAGAGCATTAGGTATCTCATACCGATATGGGATATTACAGTATTTGTTAAATTAACAGTCAGTTGTCTATACGTGGACCAAAAAGCACTATTCTGTTCTTCTTGTCCTCCTGAAACTTAGGGCAGTTTTCTTCCAATGTCCTTTGCCATCGCAGTAGAAACACTTGGTGTCAGAAGGTCCCTTGTCCTTAAAATTAGCAACTTGTTTGCCTTTTCCTTTGGGTATTGGTTTCTTCTTAGTTTTCCACCTTTCTTGAACCCTTTGTCATTCTGAACAATAAGAACCTCTTTCTTATGTTCCACATTTTGTTCTGATGTCTGAAACATTGGATGAAGTTCCTCCAACGTCTTGTCCCATCCATTCATGTTGTAGTTAATCTTGAATTGATTGAAACCACTATGGAGGGAATGAAGGATATTGTCGCTAGCCGACTCTTGGCTATAAGGAAAACCCATTGATGGGCCTAAAAGGGTACACCTAAAAGGTCACCGCCCGCAAGTATATGGGCGTCAAGTAATAACCCGGTAAGACCGGGATCGTCCACGGAGACTAAGTGAAACCTATTTTAATACTTAGAAGTAACACGGTTTTGTTTGAAATTGGGGTTTTGGTGATAAAAGAATAAAATACTGAAACAAATAATAACGGTAAACGAATAAACGAGGGAGAAGCCTAGGATTTTAGAATCCACTCAATAAAATAACTTTTTGGAATAAATACTTACAATGATTATTTCTTGATGAGTATGTAAAGTACTCTATTTTTGGGGTTTTATTTTATAGTCTTTACGTATAAATTTTGGTAAATATTTAAAGTTACATGGTTCTTGCAGGAATTCTCAAAAATGCAAGGAAGGTATTAATTGGACGAAGTTGGCAAAAATATATATTTGGTCTTGGATTGTATGGAAGATTGAAGGAATAGTTCAAAGTTGATATAGAGGAATTTTTGCAGTCAGCCAAATTATAGGGGCCAATTAGGATTTCGAGGGACTAAAATAGAATTAAACAGAAATTGTTGCCCGTGAGAATTAAATTAAAGATGCTGACGTCAGCATGACGTTAGTATGACGTCAGCATCCACTATTGAGAAGATTATAAGCGGTGGTTACAGTTTCTTCTATTGTTTTTAATAGTTTCCTAATCCCCACATCTTATGGCTTCTAATTATTTGGTTATCTATACATTATAAAAGGGGTTTAACCCATACAATTAAAAACACACCCCCACACACTAGTGAAAAGAGCGAGTTTAGAGGAGCATCATTAGAGATAAATTAGCTTCTTTGGGTGCAAGAATTTGGGAGATTCAAGAGCTTCATCGAAGACAAGTTTTGGAGAAAGACGAGGGCTTCATCAAATATCAATTCGGTTTTATCTTTCTCTCTTATCTTTTCCTTTACTTGTTCATCATCAATTGAACCATGTATTTAATATCCATGGGACTCTTCCACTAGGATAGAGGATGAAACCCTAAATGAGTATTTGAATTCTAATATCATATTTATTTTATTATCTCTAGTTAATGTGCTTAAAGGTTTATAATTAATCGTACTTCGGTTAGTCTAATAAACTAACAACTTGGTTCTTAATTGCATGATATTTTAAGTGAAGTGGGTTATGGGTTTTGATCATTGTTAAAGTGTTTAATCGTCTTATTTTCCGAAAATTGAAGATTGATTTCTAACAATTTTTGAGTTATCAAAAGAGGGATAATAATTTGAATATGATTGTTAGTGGTGAATTCTAATATCCTAGATTTACCAACTTATAGTTTTTCATCACAACTTTATTTTGTTTACTAAGTTTCAATTTTTAGTTTTCCAAATATCTTCTCTAAAATCAATTGTCCACTTTCCTAGTTTGTTAGTTAATTTTAGGTTTAGGTTTAATTCCAAACAAATCTCCGTGGGATCGACCTCGTAATACTTGCCATATTCACATACGGTTCGTGCACTTGCGAGTTTTAATTTAATCTAATTAGCCTAGTATTTAGGTTCACTAGATTTCACATCGAGTTTTTGACGCCGTTGCTGGGGATTTGTTTCTAGGAATTGTTTCTAAATTTTGAATTGATTCTAAACTAGTTAGTTTAGGAATTTATTTGCTTTCTAAAAAAAAAATTCACAAAAATATTTTATTTCTAGATTTTTTTAGGAGCTTTCTAAATTTTGGTTATCTGTGATTGTTTCAGATTTAGCAAGAAAGAAAAAAAAAAGTCTCGGATTCAAACACTTAAGGGAATAGTGGTCCGGGTCATCTGCAAAGGTCATCGCCCGTCTAGAACGGGAGGTAATTTTTCTGATCACCCATGAATCTCCTGTAAGTGGGTAATTGTGTGAATTTGTTTGCCTCATTGTTTTGCCGAACTGTTTAGTGCAAGCATTTTAGTAAGGGCACAAAACCCAATTACAAGATAGGAGTTCGGATTTCATCACCGTTCTCTTGCCCATTTAGGAAACAACATTCGCGATCCTAAGCCTCGTTAATAATTAAAATCTGATTTAGACAGTGACCCTAGGGTATCGAGCTCATAGGACCTTCATAAACAACTCGGGAACTCGATTTTTATCTGAGCATTCTCAGAGGAAAGCGTGTGAGCAATTCTTGTCAAAAAGGCCGCCTCGAGAAGAGGAAACGTTTGCCAAAGGAAGACGGTTGTTACAACGTTCATCGTTGGCTGTCTTCCTGGAGAATTGTTTACCGTCTACTTTGATCGAGTAACCCTTATAATAGTCATAGTTCAAGTGTTGTGGCGAAGTAGGAGTTGTCTAGATTACTAGGTAAATCTGACAAGCCATTCACTAAATCTACATCTAATAACTTGTTGCTAGATTCTGTTTAGGTTGCTTGGTGGAGTCAGCTTGATTGTGCTTGTTTCCTTAGGATCTTCCTAGCGAATCCTTGGTTTTCAAAAAAAAAAATCATTAATGGAAGGATTCCTTCCAGACTGCTTGAGAGAATTGGAAGAGAGATTGACGTTAGTAGAGTTGCAGGAAAGACTCTCACAGTTAGAATCATCATATGGAGAAAATATCACAAGTCAAAATAGTTTTGATGGATCCTGTTATGAAAGTCATAACGTTGATAATCGTTGGAATTTTCATCAACCTCAACAAGGTTGTGTCCCTCAGTTAAGAGATGCTAATAATTATCAACGCTTTAACAATCAAAATTATTTTGAAAATCCGATGGCTAATGGCTATGGTGTAAACAATTATTGGGATCATTACCAACCTTAAGAAGGTTACGGACCACAATTAGAATATCTCAATAATTATTCACAAATGCATTACAGTCAAGAGTTTAGGGATCCACATATGTGTCAGTCACCTCATCGGGAATTTGAGCTAACCAATGGTAATCCATCCCATATTTCACTTTCATTACAACAAAGTCTTAAGGATTTAGCTAGGACTACAATAGAGTTAGCTAAGAGTACAGAAGAATTTACTCAGAACGCAAATAAACTCTTAGCAGGTTGGGACCCAAGTGAGTCAAGTCCTGCACCACATCTTGAAAGTGAACTACTAGTCAATAAACCTTCATCCCATACTTTATTAGGACAAAGTCATAGCGTTCTTTCTCAAAACACAATAAAGTTTGATCGACATATGGAAAAACCCCGAGAGGTATATCATGAGAATATAAAGTATGTCACACCATATGATAATGATTATAGTTATAGTGCTTCAAGTCACAATCTTTACCGAATAAAAGAGTGTTCACCCATTCTAAAAGAGGAAGAAGATTTGACAAGAGACACTATAAATACATATCATGTGACATACCCTATTATTTTAGATGATGAAGACTCGATGTATGAGGAAGATATTTCTCTTTATAACACCACAGTTGGAACCAAAGTCTCATAGACCGAAGATATTGACATTGAGAGTTCTTCTCATCTTATTCATGGTAATATCCCCTTGAGTCAACATGGAAATCTAGCAGAGGATGAAGATGATGAATTATGGCTTGCTAAAATCTTAAACGAGAGTGATGTGTCACTAGACTTAAGTGAAACTTTAGATTTCTTTAGAGACACTGACGACATCATAATGAAAGAAATTTTAGAAGGTTTGTCTATATCAATACCTAAGTCTGAGTCTGAGGATCTTGGACCTAACTTAGAGGAAATTTCAATGCAACATCCTGATGAGCCTATTTTAAAACCTCCTAGTTTGAGTATGGGTCTAGGTGAACCTGAAAATCTCTTCGATTATTTTGCACCATATGTTTCGGAAACTCGTGTCCCTCCCATGGAAATACCTATCAATTCTAACACGATCTCTCTATCCATTTCTCAAGTTTATGAGGATCCATTTTATCCAATGTCAGTCATCTTTAGTGTCTTGTCAAACTTAGTGATCTTAGCATCATCTAAGTTTGGGGATCGCTCATTCACTCTGAGAGTCTCACTTAAACTCTTATATCATTACATAGACGTGAGACTAGACCTCATTGGATATTTCACATTCTGGGTTGACCCTCAGATTTTTCGATTACTATTTTATGGGGAGTCACTAAACCCGGAATCCAGTAGGTCTAGTAACTTTTCTTTTCTTTGAGTCATCATGGTCTGGCTGAAGACGATAAACTTAGCGCTAGCTGGGAGGCAACCCATACACTTGGTAGGTTTTGGGGCACCGGTATTTGGTAATATCCTTCCTTTCACCCTTTTATTTATTTTTACATTTCTCTTTGTTCAATTTTAGAACATTGAGGACAATGTTCGGTTTAAGTTTGGGGCTGGGAGGACAAAAATTTGTCCCTTATTTCAAAATGCAAGAGGGTTCAAAATTTCAAAATTTTTGAGTCGATAGAATTATGTGAGGCTAGTTGAGGATTTTTAGCTTGTTAATAGCTTTAGATCTTAGTTGTTATACTATCCTTGTCCAAAGATTTTGTCACGAATTTCGAGCCTTAAGGTTATTTGTTACCTAGCCATATGAGTACTACATAAGTGACAAGTTAGCACTACTAAGTGAACTAGACTAATCATTAGTGGAGACTTAACCCAGTGAGGATTTCTGAGCCTTTCAATGTCCTTTGAGTGATCTCTTCTGCATAAACTCCGAGTAGAATAAAGAGCTACTCAACCTCGTAATGTTTAGAAAACTCATTTGATCTCGTGAGTTTAAATTCTTCAACCACTGAAGGTGTCATCAGGAATGCGAATAAACCTTATTCTTGTAGTCTGAGAAACTAGATTAACAGTACCATAGTAGAGGATAACAAATCATATCACCATACCACTTATTCCAAAAGAATTCTGAGAGGAAGACAACAATAAAGGAAAGGAAGAAGCAGTAAAGATCTTCGATGAAAAGATGGTTAAAAAAAAAGGAAAAGAAAAAAAAAGGGGGGGGGGAGTGGTTGAATTCCTTCCATGAGATCGTTCCTCTGAAATTTTAGTCCTTCTTAAAATCATGTGTTGAGTCCATTTCCATATTCATACTCACACATGCGCGTAAACTATTCTGAGTGATTTTTATTTCTGAGTGTATGTCCGTGAGGCTGAAGTCGAGGCGAAATGTATTAGGAAAGGGGTTGAAGTTTTGTTTTCTCAGAACTGAAAAGGTGCTCATATTGGCTAGCAACGGATACTTTGAGTTTAAATTACTAGTGAGAAAATTTTAGTACTTGAATAGTGTCTCGAACTTTGATCTTCTTCTATTAGTTTGCTAAAGTCAGAGGTTGGATGAACTAGTTCTATTTTGACTCCTCTTAAACTCTAAATAATTTGAACCCTATTGAGAAGATTATAGGCGGTGGTTACAGTTTCTTCTATTTTTTTTAATAATTTCCTAAACCCACATCTTATGGCTTCTAATTATTTGGTTATCTATACATTATAAAAGGGGTTTAACCCATACAATTAAAAACACACCCCCACACACTAGTGAAAAGAGCAAGTTTAGAGGAGCAACATTAGAGATAAATTAGCTTCTTTGGGTGCAAGAATTTGGGAGATTCAAGAGCTTCATCGAAGACAAGTTTTGGAGAAAGACGAGGGCTTCATCAAATATCAATTCGGTTTTATCTTTCTCTCTTATCTTTTCCTTTACTTGTTCATCATCAATTGAACCATGTATTTAATATCCATGGGTTTCTAACTCTTCCACTAGGATAGAGGATGAAACCCTAAATGAGTATTTGAATTCTAATATCATATTTATTTTATTATCTCTAGTTAATGTGCTTAAAGGTTTATAATTAATCGTACTTCGGTTAGTCTTATAAACTAACATCTTGGTTCTTAATTGCATGATATTTTAAGTAAAGTGGGTTATGGGTTTTGATCATTGTTAAAGTGTTTAATTGTCTTATTTTCCGAAAATTGAAGATTGATTTCTAACAATTTTTGAGTTATCAAAAGAGGGATAATAATTTGAATTAGATATTAGATTTGAATATGATTGTTAGTGGTGAATTCCAATATCCTAGATTTACCAACTTATAGTTTTTCATCACAACTTTAGTTTGTTTATTAAGTTTCAATTTTTAGTTTTCCAAATATCTTCTCTAAAATCAATTGTCCACTTTCCTAGTTTGTTAGTTACTTTTAGGTTTAGGTTTAATTCCAAACAAATCTCCGTGGGATCGACCTCGTAATACTTGCCATATTCACATACGGTTCGTGCACTTGCGAGTTTTAATTTAATCTAATTAGCCAAGTATTTAGGTTCACTAGATTTCACATCAATTCTCTTTTTATAACTCAGAATTTCGGATAATGAACTATCCCAATTCCGGGAGATGTTCTCGTTTAAAACCGATAAATCATAACAGTGTGATTGTGGTTATTTTGAAAAATCTATTATATAAAACGCAAAGCTTTTTGCTGACTGGGACCAACCGAAAAACAAATCTAGTCGTTCGTCGCGATTTTGATACGTTAGAGTCCACTTGATCTATTACCTACCTTAAAACTAACGAATTTATTAACCCATTTAATGGAAGTAAGTGAACGAAACCCTTGATCCCTTAATCCGGAAGGCAAGATACGCACCTTATCACGGAAGACAGACTCTTCTTCATCTTGAGTCTTGAGACGCCAGTGAGGGACGTTACAAAATTGACGATAGAAATTGATTATGATCATGGCAGAAATTTATTACGATTCATGATAGAGAGGTTAGGAAATTGATTATGAATCGTGACAGAGGTTAGGAAATTGATTATGAACCATGCCACTATGGCAGAAATTGATTATGAATCATGGCCAGAGGTTAGGAAATCTCTTCTACGTTCTTCCACCACCCAAAAACTCTCAACGCCTCTTCCCCATGTTTATGTTCAGTTTTCGTGAACGTTATTGCTCTCATTAATCAACATTTGTTCTTTTCGTTTTTTTCATTACTCTCCATTTCATCTTCATATACAAAAGATGAAACTCACCCTCTCTATAAAACCTTTAACTTCTCTTATTTCATCTTCATCTCCATCTCCATCTTTACAGGGATCAATTTTCTTAACTTAGAAGCTGCTATGTATGTGTTCGACCAAATGTCTAAGAGAAATGATATTTTTTTGTACTGCTATATTGTATCAGGTTCCGTTGGAGTTTCCTTAACAATTTCATATTAAATTTGGTTGGGGCACTTCTAATGATTGGTGACTGTTTATAATGCTAAGTACGTAAAGGTATTTCAACAAAAAAAAGTGCGTGAAGGTATGTTTATCACTTATATTTTAATTTCTCAAGTGTTGTTGTCTAACTCGGATTTAAACTAGAAAACAAGATGCTTCAGATATTTTCTGATTCAAACCAGTGTCGAAGACCTAGATGAACAAAAGCTTCTGCTTAAAGCGATTGTTTGTTCTTAAGATTTTTAATCTCAAGTTCCAACTATCGTTGCACTTCCGTTAATCTATATACCCTTGTGGTTGCTTATGAAAAAGGCTTTATAAGGAATGATCTCAGAATGTTGACTAAGCCGGTCCTTAATCATCTTCATGTGTGTACTTCTTAAATAAGGACACTGGAACCCATAATGATGTTAAAAGGTCAACAGTAGCTTAAACAGAGCTTTACAGTTGTTAAAGTAACTAAGAACAATCGAAGTGGTCAGCATTTAAGGGAATGACCCTAAAGTTGTAGTCACCTCACATCATAAGTTTACGAACATATATTTTGGTACCTAATTTTTTTTTGTTTTTTTGAAAGTGGTACCTACTTTGTTAATGTGTTAAAAATGTTTTGTGACATATTTTGAATTGTTGTAATATACCAAGACCAACAAGTCATAGAGCTTTCTTTATGAAAGAAAATATTCTTCCAGGGCATTCTTGACAAAGTATTTTTTTTTTTCTGAAATGTATCTACTCTTATATTTTCCAATTCAGTTTCATGAAGGTGAAAAGTGAATTTTCTCTTGAAGAAGTAGGGGAATTTGTGGAGTTTGGCTTGCAACTGTTTCACATATCACATAACAAACTATATGTCCAGGAGGGAGAAAGTTTCTTTTACAAATTTGCATTGTTTTCTGGCACTAATATGGAAGTTTACATCCCCTACTTACAGGATCTTGTTTTTAACTTGTGACTAAATCAAATTTTATGATGGTTAGGTTAGATGGAGTATCTTATTCAAGTTGTTGACCAAGTACGGAAAGAAGTTGTCATTAAAGGTTTAGTGGTGTTCACTCTAAGACACTTTGCTGAAGACGCATTTCTCACGGTGAGTGTCTTCTCGAGCATTTCTAATTTACTGCTCTAGATTATTTAACATTTAATTCTGGACTATAATGTTCTAATAGTTCTTAGTTTCATGCTCATTTTAATGGTTTATCTGACTCGCAATTTCAGCATTCTTGCTTTTCAAGTATAAAGATTAATTGATCCAGTTTCAGTACTATGTACGCTTGCTTCTATTGTACCTCGACATGGTTATGCCATTATGCATAAACTTCAAGTATTACATTTTAATGTCTGTTTTTATCCTTCTTTTGGTTTTGTGTTTGAATATTTGGTGACACCTACACAACTCTCTCTCTCTCTCTATTAATTTTTTAAATAAAGTTACATTTTCTTTTTTTGAATGGCCTAAATCCACTCGAACCAGATTACTTTGAGTTTGTTTAATTTGATCCAACTGGAAGATAGGAAGGGGTAAAATTTTACTTTAGATTTTCTTCCACTTTACTTTTGTAGCTTCCAATGATTGGTTCCATCATTTCTCACATTTTTGTTTTTGATCACATATTTGTTGGAGTATAATGGAAATACTTGGCATAGGTTTAGTGTATGAAATTCCTCCGAAAAAAGATTTCAGATCTCTACAAAATTTAAATTATTTTATGTTGTCTTTGTGGTTGTAGAAAATTTAAATTTAAATTACTTTCTGTTGGGTTAGTAAATTTGATCAGAGAAGAAGGGTTGAAAGAAGAGGAAGAAAAAATGAGGAGCTATTGTGCAGAGGAGGAAGAATGGGTAACTACAGAAGAATTTGTAAATAATACTGTGTGGTTGAAAGATAAACTCCACAAATTTTCTTTGAAAATGTTCTTTAGAGGTTTACCAATTCTTGTTTCACATCAAGGTTTATGAGTCGGAAACTACTTTTTGCTTGAATACACCTTTATTTCTTTTAAAATGGATTTAATATCAGTTTAGAATTGAAAGAGCTAGATCTTTAGACATGAATTTTTAAGGTTTGTTGTTTGTTAATATTATCCATATCTTATTCTAGACTTCCTGTTGTGCATTCTTGGCTAGACAAATTTTTAAGAGTTAAATCATGCATTCAACTTGTAGAACATTTCTACGTCTAATTCTAAAGAGTGGCAAATTAGAATTCAGTTGGATTTGACATTCATTTTTTAGACACCACTGTGTATCTGACCGAACTAAAACAAGGATGTCGTTGATGAGTGTAACGATGAAGGAAGAAATTCCAAAAAGTCTAGCCATATAGTGAAATGTTCGGTGAAGGGTGTTTCTGACGAAAAACATCAGATGAGAAACTACTATGTGAAATACTGTAAGAGGCGAGGTGTATATAAATCAAGTTAGCATGAATTATCACGTCCACTATGTAGTCGAATATTTTGGATTCTTATAGTATTTTTGATATCCAACCTTCTTAATAAAAGTTATAAAATGTTCGTTCAAATACGATAGATTTGCTTAAGATGTCAATGAAAAATTATGCAATCGGAAAAAACAAAATACTTGAATGGTGACTTTAATTAGTACGTTACTTTTAATTTTTTTCTCCTAAGATGGGATAAACACCCACCCGTGCCCGTAGGGCACGGGTTATACCTAATTGTTATATATAGTCCCATGCCATGCCACAGGTTATACCTAATTGTTATATATAGTCCCATGCCATGCCACATCGTCTTTTTTGGTATAGACTGAATTGATATGTAACAATCATAATCCGATGCGATGTTTTTGGGTTTGACTCATAAAAAATGCATGGGGGTCTACAAGTTCTAAGTCTTCAACATCGGCTCAATCTGGTTTACGTGCAATAGTTAATTTAATATGATTATTGAGCTAAACTATGTTTAAGTGTCAGTCAGTGCTCGCGGACCAATCTTACTGTTTCAATATTGTTGCATCTAGCTATTTCAGAGTATGGGCTATCTCATTAAGAATCAACTCCAAGCATCTTGTGTCTTCTTGTACACGGTCATGACGCCGTGAGTTAATAGCCGATCAACTTCCTTGAATTCAAGAAACTTTTAGTATTTGAAGTTTCAAACGGTATTAAAATTACTCAATCTTTATACCTAACCACTTCTCTGGTACATTGTGAATCACGTAAAAGGGGAGTTTTCGAGCTAAATCATTGTTATAAGTTCAAAGGTTTTATGGTGTTTTATCGCACCATTCAAACTGCCATAGCTAAATTTTCTAATCACCAAAATGTGGTCCTGAAATCTTAACTAATTGGGTAGTAAATAGATTCAAGATGGAGCATATCTCCCAGAAATTGATAACATCTAGTTTTTGTAGCCAATATCAGAGCAAGCCGGAACCTTTAAACCACTATCGGTCTAGTACCTTGAATTGAGCCATAACAAATCCTTTTAATGTTATACTATCGTAACAAGGTCTCGTTACCGTACTCTTTCAAGAATGAACAGTCAGCAACAATAGATATTCTATCACATAAGAGAGTGAATGCTAGGAATTAAGCATAGGAGAAAGTGTAACCTGTAGGACTAGAGTTTCCACTTCGATAAAGCCAAAAGATTCAACTGTCTTTCGTATCTCTGAAAAACTCTGTGTCATCGCACTAGAATTAGCACATAATGTTAAGTGAAGAAAACAGTGAAGCGTGTAATGGCACCACATGGCAATTGGTACATTTATAGGATACTTGATACTACTTGGTAAAGAACCTAAAACTATATTTTAAGTGTCTATATAACCAAATGGGTTACTTTTCAAATAGCCCCCAACTTTGTGACCAGCTTCCTGATCAGCCACCTACTTTATCAAAAATACCCAGATGATTCTTTTTTTCAGATTCCGTTATAACACCGTTAACTAGTCATCACCTCTCTCTCATCCAACTCATCGCCTCTCTCATTCACTTCATCTTCTCGCCACCTCATCTTCTTCACCGGCGAAGGTCGCCGACCGGCCAATTTTCTGCCGACGACCTTCAAACATTATAACAAAAAAATTTGTTTATCTCTCCTCTCTCTCTCTCTAAAACTTTTTTTTTGATAAGAAAGGATTACTTAGATCGGTACAATAACGAACAACTAAAAACTCCATTGCCCTATTCAGAGATCTGACGACTAGATACGTCTAAGGAGTACTTATCCATCTAATTGATTGCATCAACTAGTCGCATAGCCAAACAATGAGGATCAGTGGAACTCTATTGATTTAATGACAGGTTTTTGCAATTAGCACGTAATTTAATATTTTTTTTTTTATATTTCATATAAGTTTCACCTTTTCCGCATACATTAAATTTGTAGTTCTTTTTTATTATCAGTGAATTGCATTGACTTAGATGCAGCAAAATAAGTGGTCAATGAGCTAGTTCTTCTTTGCTCTTCACCTCTTACATGATGTACACATATCTTACATTGTTACGAATATAGTATGGTGATGGGTTCCACCAAAAATGCCTTTTAATTGTATGAGTTCATTAAAGTTGAACCAAACTAAACTATCAGCTAGAACGGGAAATATAAATGTTCTCCACTTGTTAAAAAAGAAAAGGAAATAAGAAACTTAGGCTAATGGGTGAAGTTAAGAACTCATAATCATGAAACAAATAGAATATCTTCCGAGAGAAACAAGATGTGGCTAAAAGGTACCGTGCATTTAGTATAAGCATCTCTTACAAACTCAAAAGAATAACAAAGACGCAAGTATGAGAAATAAACACAACTGAATTATTCCACAATCATATCAGTGTCAAAAAATCAAGCTTTCCGAATGCTCTCCGTGCAACAATTCTTCCAGCTATTGCCACCAAATTGGCATCATCAGTAGACTCTTCACCATTTCCCAAATCCTTATATATTTTTTGGAGCTGTTTGGCAGTAGGGAAATGATAGAGTGCTCAGCTAGAATGCTCACTAAAATGCCCAAATTTTCTCATTTAAAAATAAAAGTTGTCCCCGCGGTAATTAAATTTTGAAAAAAATCTTGTCTTTTAGGGAATCCACGTCAGCTGAGCATTTTGTGGGCACCGAGCTGGGCACTCTAGCATCTCCCTTGGCAGCATGGGTCGTAACCACACAAAGTAGTAAACATATTTTCTTTTAAGTTACTATTTCTGGTCAAATCTAAAGTGGAGATTAATGAAAGCATAATTAGCTTTTGCACCAAAAGTACACCTATTAATGGAGGTTTGAACTTTGAAGTTTGAACAGATGAAACTTTTTTTTCTGTTGAAGATTTAACCGTTGAACATGATAAATGAACTTTCATAGAAAGCTTTTGAACTTCCATACAATTAATTTTTCAATTTGGAGATCACGTAGATAGTAGTTTGGAAAAGAATTTTAAAAGGTCAAATAAATGTTTGAAACTTGGAAAACAAGCTTGGCAATTAATGTCTTTAATTTAAAAGTAATATGTATTTTAGATATATTTTTGTTGAATGTATTTTGGACTGTATATCTTACTGGAATATGTCAAGAGTGTATTTATTTTTGTTTAAAGGTTAGATGTCTAGTAAAATGTTTTGGGAGATTTACTGTTTTGACCCCTTTCATAAAATCGACTTGCTGTTTGGACTTCCTTTTTCTAGAGTTGTAATTTGGACTCCCTTTTCCAAAAAATAGTTAAATATAACAGTACAACAAAAATTTTGAGATAAAATTACAATTTTACCCTAAGCAAATGACAAATACAATTTTACCCTCAATCTAACCTAACCCAACCTATTTTTTAACCCTAATGTTAACTAAACCTGAGTAGTCAACCCGCCACCTGATCCTAGCAGCAAAACCAATTGATGAAAAAGAAAATCCAAACGAAAATCCAATTCTCTGTGTGATTTCCTCACTAACAGATTTTTAGAGAGTAAAATAAGAGAAGAAGTGATTGTGATTTTCTAGAGAGAGAGAGAGATAGAAAGTTCAAATGGGTTCTTCTTCATGGTCTTCTTCATGTAGTATTGCAGTTGAGGGAATAAATTCGATTATATGGTTAAATTAGATCTACCCATATATTAAATCAGATCTAATAAAGGTTAAGTAAGAACAGAAAGTAAACAATTACATAAAAGAGAAGTATAAAAATGATACCTTTGTGATTTTTAGTAGTAGACAAGAACAGGATATTTCTCTCTCTAGTTTCTCACTCTATCCTGTACTGGACTGGAGGATGATAGAATTGAATGAGGGATGATATATATATATATGTGTGTGTGTGTGTGTGTAGAGAGAGAGAGAGAGAGGTTTTTTGTTACAGATTTGGGTGTTAATCAAATTTTAATTGAAGTTGTAAATCAAAATTGGGCAATAAATTTGAATGTGATAAACGGATATCTAGTCTCTTCGGATTTATTGATAATTCTTGCTTTTGTTGTTGATTTTGATCTTGGATAAGTAATTGAAATATTCTTGATTGAATTTGGAGTTAAGGGAGGTAAGTCAGGTGGTGCTGAAACATTTAAAATTCTCCTTGATGTTCTTCTAATTAGAAGATTTGGTGATTCAGGTCTTCTTCCGGTTGTTTGTTCCCGGCGATTTCTAGTTTTCTCCATTAATTCCGGTGACTCAATAATCTCTAGGGCTTTTGTTGGTTTTGTTGGTCTTCTTCACCGTACACGTGCCCAGTTAAATAAATTAGAGGGTCTTAATTGCAATATCAATTATACAGGGCCAATTTTGGAATTATCTAAAATGTAACTTATTAGACGGAATATTCCTTTAAGATTCTGCTAAAAGGGAGTCCAAAATGCAACTCTGTAAAAAGGAAGTCCAAACAACAAGTCGATTTTATGAAAGGGGGTCCAAACAGCAAATCTCCCAAATGTTTTTTATGGACTTAATTTGTTGAAATGTATTGACATTGTAAAATATTAGAAATTTTGTCCATAATTTCATAAATTATAATATACACGACGAATTCATTTAGAGATAAAAGAATACGTTTAAGTTGATTATTTTTAAATTACTTATTACATAAAAAACAGATGAGGTTTCCATGGGTTTTAGGTCCAAAATAAAGTTCAAAAAAGGATTAGGGTCCAATCTTCACAGAACAAAGTTTTTAGTCATTTTTCATTTTGGACCCTAATACCCTCATTTAGATAAAACCATGTCCATCTAGATCCAAAAGTAATTCTCGTCTAATCTTCATGGGACTTGGACGTCAAATCAAAACAACACCTTATAAACGGTGATTCATGCTGCGTAAAAGAAAAAAAATCAATTTACTTTCCCTCTCTAACTTTCAAAAACCAGAAACAAAATCTCTCTTTCTCTCTCTTCAAAAAATCGATTGACCGTTAATAGTTGGTAGCCCAAGTGGTTCCAAGGTGTTGACATAAACTCCAAAAACCCCTAGAGGTCCCAGGTTCGAATCCCAGAGAAGGTAGAATCTTTGGTTATTTGAATGGGGATTATTAAGGTATAAATAATGTAGTGTAGTTAGGCTTTAGGCTTTATCTAGTTGGGCTATAGGCCTGGTCATGTTAGAGTTTGAGAGGGCGGGTGTCAAGCTTATCACATCTTCGATGTATCAATGCCAAAGTCGGTTCCCAAAAAAAAAGATCGATTGACCGAAACTCTAAAAACTCCACAAATCAATGAGTTTGTTCAAGAGTCCACTATTCCTTTTTTAGATGTCCCAAATTAAGAGTCCATTATTCCTTTTTTAGATGTCCCAAATTAAGAGTCTCATTCCTAATATATCATATAAAATCCTTTACTTTTCCATGAATACCCTTTCTTTAATATTTTCAATATACGGTGTATTAATTAAGTTAACTAAGGC
>BEHA01000650.1:1298068-1332355 GCA_002897215.1 Eschscholzia californica subsp. californica | reverse complement strand
TAGATCCGGGCCAAAGGCATCCATCCCGAGCTAGGAAGCTTCCACCCGAGTCGTGCTTAGGCATCTCGTGCATGGCCGGAGGCGTCCCGTGCTGCTGCCCGTGCTAGGAACACTCCCGAGCTGCTCCAAACCAGCTCGGGTTGCTGCTGTTCGGAGCAGCTGTTCACACGTTCTTCCCGTGCTCCAATAGCTGCTTGTCACGGACCAAAAATGGAGGCCGCAACTAGCAGCTCAGGTGGCCCGGGACAGCAACATATGGAGCAGCTTAAGTGTACCAGGTTGCAGCCAAAAGAGCCCAACACGGAAGCACCAAACAGCAGCTTACATGGCAGCCCGGACAGTAGCTTACTCAGCAGCTTGGCACATGAGCATAGCAGCTTACAGAGCATCCCGGACAGCAGCTCACACAGCAACCTAGGAGATGTGCACAGCACCTTACTCAGCAGCTTGCACAGCTCAATGAGCAGCCTGGAGACAGCAGCTAAAGATGGGACAGGAGCATGTGAAACCAGGCTGCCTTGTGGAATAGTGAAGCAGCTCTATCCTTGGCCCCACCCATGTGATGTCTCTAGTGGATGGAGATATTTTGGTGGAAGACTATGGAAGAACTTGGTGGCTAAGTTACTTGGAGGCTAAGTTTACTTGGTGGCCAAGAAGCCTTAAGGACCAAGTAAACTTAGATATTTTCTCTACACCATCTTGGCCCTTAGATGCAAACTAAGGAGGTGCAATCTTGGCCATCCATTTCAAGAGGCAACTAGTATAAATAGGGAAGTTCTCCCTCATTTGTAAATCAATCAAGTTGGGATCAATTCATCTAGTGTAAAGAGAGAGATTGAGTGACTTGAGAGGTGTGTCTTTGTAAAGAGTTTTCATAAGCAATAAAGCTTGGAGTTTCTCTTAAGTGTTCTTGCTTATTTAGAAGTTACTTTGTTGAGCATACTAAAGTCTTGAAGCAGCCTATTAGTCATAGTTACATAGGCTTTCAAGTGAAAAGGCTAAGACTTATCTAGGAGAGAAGCTAGCACAAGTGCCGCACGGTGTAAGCAGCTAAGGCGAAAAATTTACCCCGTGACAAGTGGTATCAGAGCAGGTTCGGAACCATGTCGAGTACAATCGAAAGTGCACCACAAGATGCTGCCCGGAAGGAAGGTCGTCCTAAAACCAAAGGTGGTAAGGCTGCACGTGAGAAGTCAGCTGAAAGGGAAACTTCTTCCATGGAAGCAAGGTTGGTAGCCATCGAGGAAAAGCTTGATATGTTGGTGGATCGTGTAGAAAAGTCGGAAGATTTCTGTGGAGACGTGACAGGCATCCTAGCTCGTCAACAAGACTCTATCGATGTGATCGAAAAGTCGGTGGATACGGTGGAGGATGTGATGAAACGGGACATGGACAGTATGCACCAAGCTTCGGAAAGGATGCGTGCTGAACTAGATGACTTCAAATCTAGATACCTAGTGATGGAGAAGGTGGTGGGCAACATGATGAACAGCCCAAACCTAGCAGCACCCAAGGTAAGAATACCTGACCCTAAATACTTTAATGGTGCCAGAGATGCCAAAGAGGTGGAGAATTTCTTATGGCATATCGAGAGATACTTTAAAGCTACGGGGCTTGAGGGTGATGAGGATATGGTGGAGACGGCAGCAATGTTCTTGGCGGAGGATGCGTTGTTATGGTGGCGACGAAAGACCGACGATATATCCAATGGACGTTGTAGAATCGACACTTGGGGAGACTTCAAAAGAGAGTTCAAATCTTAGTTCTTTCCCGTGAACGTCGAGTTTCGAGCAAGAGACAAGCTGATGGTACTGAAACATACGGGAACGATTACGGCATATGTGAAGGAGTTCAACACACTTATGCTCGATATCCCGGACATGTCAGGTGCGGATCGGTTATACTTCTTCCTTCGTGGATTGAAGAATTGGGCAAGGACCGAACTTAGACGCAGAAATGTGGAGGACTTGTCCGCTGCTCTAACCATGGCAGAAAAATTGGAGGACTTTAGGGCAGACTTCACAAAGAACAAACCCAAAGATGATAGCCAGGAACATAGTGAGGGAGTAGCAGACCGAGATCGGAACGGGAAAGATGGACGGTACCACGACAGGGACCCGAGGAAATGGGAGGCACGCAAAGACCAAAAGGAGTATGCCAACCCACCAAAGAGGTGCTGGAAATGTGGAGGCGACCATAAACCGTGGCAATGTTCGAAACGGAGTACACTTAATGCCTTGATTGCAGCCAAAGAGGAGAAAAGCAAAGAGAAGGACAGAGGCAAGAACAAGGTAGATGAGGAAGGGGATGAAGGCCCACAGATTGGAGCCATTCGCCTCAGTGCTCTTAAGGTAGAAAGCTGGGACACCATTCCAAAGAAGCAAGCGAGGAAAGGTCTCATGTATGTAGGCCTGAGCTTGAATGCACAGTCGACTCGTGCAATGGTCGATTGTGGCGCGAATCACAACTTCATTACGCCGAAGGAAGCTGCAAAGTTGGGGATAAAGGTCGAGGGAGATCATAACTCAACGATAAAGGCAGTGAATTCCGAACCAAAGGACGTAGATGGAGGGGCAAGACGCGTTCCACTCAAGATAGGAGCTTGGAGCGGTCGGGTGGATTTCTTCGTTAGGGACATCGATGACCACAACATTATCTTGGGGCTGGACTTTCTCGAGGTAACCAAGTCATCCGTGATACCACACTTGAACAGTTTGCAGGTGTTAGACGAAAAATCCCCATGTGTGGTGCCGGTACAGCGCACCAAAGAAAGCAAAGTTGGGACGGTTTCGGCACTCCAGCTATGTGAAAGCAAAAGGAGGCAGCAAAAGAAACCCAAGAAGCCAACTTCATATGCTACTAAGGCTGGAACGGACCAGTGTAGCACTAGTGCAAAGGAGCCGACACGGGACGTGGAAGAGTCTAAGTGTCAAGAAGCTCGAGGGACGGGACCGGTGCACAGCAAAAATGGAAAAGAAATGATGAGAGAATCCCCCTTTTTCGATGTTGTTCGAGGCTAAGATCGTCGGAAAATATGAGTCTTTAAGGTTCAGCCGATCTCCCCTTAGCAAATTTTGGATTCCCCATAGCGACCACCATCATCTTCTCCATTTAGAACACAACCTCCATTAAAGCTAAACCCTAGCTTTCTCTCTCTAGAAATCTTCAACCAAAACCAAATCAAACCATGTAGGAAGCAAACCAAGATGATGGGGAGTAAAAGCCCTAAAGTTTCGGATCAAGAAAGTGACCGAAAACTATGAAAAGTCCGGCCAAAGAGTTGATGAAATCCGGCCAAAACATGGAATCCGGCCATGAAGACTTAGATCCGGGCCAAAGGCATCCATCCCGAGCTAGGAAGCTTCCACCCGAACCGTGCTTAGGCATCTCGTGCATGGCCGGAGGCGTCCCGTGCTGCTGCCCGTGCTAGGAACACTCCCGAGCTGCTCCAAAGCAGCTCGGGTTGCTGCTGTTCGGAGCAGCTGTTCACACGTTCTTCCCGTGCTCCAATAGCTGCTGCTCGGCCGCTCCCATGTAGCTGCATGCTCCCGAGCTGCTGCTCGTGTTGCTGCCCGAGCAGCAGCTCGATCGGCCTAGTGTGCTGGCCGGCCTATGCTTTGGCCGGATCCTCCTCCTTCCTTCTCTCTTTCTAGCCCTCAACCCAACCAAACTCAAGAACCCTAAAACCCTAAGTTGTAGCCCCCTTTTCTCTCTCTTCCTTCTTGCCTCTTTTCCAAGGTTGAAGATGATGAATAAGGAAGAAGATAAATAGTGTATTTGACTCAAACCCTAGACTTAGTCAACCTTGACTTTGACTCAAACTTGAGTCCATTGGGTGCCTCCAAAATCTCTTCCTTCTTTCATCTTCTTTGGGCTTGGGTTTTACACTTCACTTGGAAATCAAGAGGGTGCCTTCTAGAATTATAACCAAAGGAGGGTGCCTTCATAGAATCCTTGTTTTAAGACCGAACCTCGACTTCTTTCTTTCACAAATTCCCCGTCCGAACTCGGAATTGACTTCCGTTTTCACCGTTGGGCTCGTCTTTGACTCCTCTTCTCATATGATTTGCTTGAAGTCTTTTTCTCTCATTTTGGGCACATGAAATGATAGTGATAATTCGCCTCCTTTATTCCGAATTCCATGTTTAGCTCCAAATATGGTACCTAAACAAGAAAAACACATAAAATATTATTGATAACACTCGAAAATGACTAATTAGTCTAAGTTAGGCTCTCCAAATGTGACATTTTCGTGTCACATCAGACAGCAGCAACCGCTGCTAGTTACGGCCGAAGTAGCTCGGACTTCATGCTTCACGGATGCGGCTGCAGGCTTGGGACGCACTCACGGGCAATGCACATGCACGGGACAGCACCGGCCGGATGCACAAGGTCCGGGAAGGAGCTTTCTTGGCCGAATTTGTTTTTTGCCGGATTTCTTCCAACTTTGGCCGGATTTTCTAGGGTGTTCCGACCACTTTCTTGGCCAGAAACCTTAGGGCTTTTACTCCCCATCATCTTGGCTAGCTTCCCACATGGTTTGATTTGATTTTGGGTTACAAATTTCTAGAGAGAAAAAGCTAGGGTTAGCTTTAATGGAGGTTGTGTTCTAAATAGAGAAGATGATGGTGGTCGCTATGGGGAACCCAGAATTTGCTAAGGGGAGATCGGCTGAACCTTAAAGACTCATATTTTCCGACGATCTTACCCTCGAACCACATCGAAAAAGGGAGTTTTTCTCATCATTTTCTTTCCATTTCTTATTCAGTCACCATGTTAGCTAACTTTAGTGTGTCGATTATATGAGATGAAATGTGATGAATTCGTGAGTATGTTTAATATGATTTGATGTTTTGATTACAAATTGATGTTCATTTATTTCGATTATCGTTTCGATCGTATTTTCATGTGTCTTATTAAGCACTTCGCATAGTTAATAGACGAAACGAAGTATTCGATTTCGATCGTAGTCCAAGTCATAATTTCATGTGTCTTGTCATGCACTTCACATAGTTAGGCGACTAGACAACACCCTTGATGACTCGGGTTTAACCGATTATGATGTTTGTTTGACTAAGTATGATCTCTGGATATACGTAGTTTTTAGAGACATCTAATTTAGGAGTCGAACATCGATTATGATGTTTGTTTGACTAAGTATGATCTCTGGACTTCGACACTTTGCTCACTTATTTGTCCCCCGACTCTTGTTCCTCCTACTCTTCTCTCGAATCTCTCTCGCCCGTTTTACTTTGATTGTTTACTTGCTTTATTCTTTTTGTTACTCTCAGAATCAAAACCCCCTATTTATCTTTGTTTCCCTTCCTTTTTAGTCTTAGTTAGCTAGTGATACCTAGGCCGGCGAACGAGACTCCTTCGTTATCCAAATCACCTTCCTATCCTTGGATCGACTCCGGTTTTACCGGTTACTACTTGATACCTCCGCTTGGGTGTGCAACCTTTTCGGGTGCATCATTTAGCAAGATTGGAAAGAAGATTGATTTGAAGGTCAAAGAGATATATGAAGAAGTTAGTTTTGGATGGAAGATTATGAAGATATATTTTGATTTGACAAAGAGAAGGAAATTGGAGAAATCTGATTGAGTTTTCTTTTCTTATAAAACAGGGAGGAATCATCATCAGAAAGGATCACGGTTGGCGAGTTGGATCAGAGTTCTTCTTCTTCTCCTCGTTTTCTCTTGAGCTTCATTACATATCTTATAGAGAGAGGGGAGAAATAGGGGCTCACGACTTCATCATCATCATCTTCCACTGGGGAACATAAAACCAGGCCATTATCATCTTCTTCTTCCTCTGTATTGTCTTTTCTTTTTGTGAGAGGAAGAGAGAGAAAAAAAACAAAGAGTGAGCGAAATGGAGATGGAAACAGAGAGTGATTTGTAGAGAGAGAGAGAGAGATGGAGGATCGTTTTGAAAACTGTTATCTAATAAAATCTTCTCCTGTTATTTGATAGTGTTAGTGGTTCTGAAATTGGAACAAAACAGAGAGGGAGAGATATTACAGAAAGTTAGAGAGAGGAAACAGTGGGGAAGATGAGAAAATCCGTGGGAAAGTTATTTTCCCACAAGGAAGAGAAGACGAGAAAATCGATTTCCTTAACACGCATTTGGTTGCAGACGGAAAAATCAGCAGAAGAAACAATTTCAAGCGAGAAAAAGTTTAGTTATTCTTCCATCCTTTCTTATACTTCATACTTATTGTTGTTAATCTCTTTGATAATGATTAGCTAAAACTCTCCATCTAGGATTTTACGATGAAACTCATTTTTGATCTTTTAGAGATATACTTTTGATTGATTACTCTTGATTACCCTTGATTACTCTTGATTATGCTTCATAGTTTAATTTGTTTTAGTTTATTAAATAGTTGTTTTATTCATTATCTATACCTTTAGGTTTGATACATCATGCTTAGGTTAAATCCTTTGATGGTGTATACTTATCACTTGATAGATAATAGTTTAGAGGTTTGTTTTTCAAAATAAACGCAATTACATTGTGATGATTTATCGGTTTTAACGAAAACATCTCCCGGAATTAGATTAGTTCATTATCCGAAATTTTGAGTTATAGGAAAAGAGAATTGATTAGATAATTGGTAATTCTAAAATTGATTTTATTGTGTGGATTCTAAAATCTTAGACTTCTCCCCCATTGATTCGTTAACCGTTTTTATTCGTTTTAATAATTTATTATTTTTATCACCAAAAAATCAATTTTCATCAAAAAACTGAGTTACTTCCAACTTTTAGAACGGGTTTGACTAGTACATTTCTAAACTACTATCTATCAATTAACAAGTATGCACCGTCAAAGGATTTAACCTAAGCACGATGCATCAAATCTAAAAGCATTGATGATGAAAAGATAATCGATTTGACAAATTAAAACAATTTCAACTTTGAATCACAATCAAAAGAATTAACAAAATAAAAATATATCTCTAATGGTTCAAGTATGAGTTTCTTCATAAAATCCTAGATGAGAAATTTAGCAAATCATGATGGAAGAGATAAAACTAATAAGTATGAACCATAAGAGGGAAAAAGAAAGAGCTAAACTTTTCTTGCTGATTTTCCCTGTTAGAGCCAAATGCGCCCCTAAGGAAAATATTTTTCCAGCAACGATGGAAAATTATTTTCCGGTGAGAAATTCCGATTAAGGGTCCTCTCTCCACCAATATTTCTCTTTCTCTTTCTACTGTTTTTTATTCAAATCAGAGAATCAAAACTTTAGATGAACATTGGATAATCCCCTCTATATCACTCTACAAATCACTCATTCTCTCTTTGTTATACTCTTTTAATATCTATCTTTCTCACTATTCACTCTCTATTCTCTCACAAAACAAAAATAATAACAGAAGAAGAAGGAGATGAATATGATGACGATGATAACTCTCTTTGTTCTTCTTATCTCTCTCTAATATTCATGTTTAGTTGAGCTCGAGAGGATGAACCCCCAATTGAGAGACAATCATCTTTGTTCCTGTCCTTTCTGTTATATAAAGAGAAAAATAAATATTTGAAATCCTCTTTCTCTCTAAACTTCAAAACGCATCCCCAATCATCTCCTTATATAATTTGTTTATCTCCATCTCTTTCTATTCTCCTTCAAGAAGATAATATCTCAATCTCAATATAGTAACAGAAATCATTCAAATCTCTTCCCATCAGCTTCAGCTCTCACTACTCACGGTTCTTTCCTTCTCTCTCTAGAATCTCTGCAAAATTTCTTCTTCATCTTATCCTGATCTTTAGTTGGAAAATTCCATCTTTGGTAATACGCATGATCAACACCTCTTCCTATCTCGAATCTCATTCAATCGTTTTCCCTGTTTTTATAAAGAAACTTTCTCTTTACCGTAAAATCAGATTTCATATTTGATTTTTAAAAGAGATAGTAGACGAGAGAGGGAAGAAAATCGCCCAAACCTGGGCACCAATCAGCTAACTCTTTGCTTTTAATTTAGTAGAAAATAATCTCCTTCGAATCGCTCTGAACTCGGCTCTATCTCTCAATAGTCAGAGATCAGCATCCAGCAATCTATCTCTTCTCTCTCAAATTCGAATCAATGTCGATCTCGGCTTCTCTTTCTTTCCATCAATGGAAATCTTTCTTTTAGTTCTTCTTCAGCCGAGATATCATCAATCTCCTCAGAGATTTCTTTTTTCCTTTCTCGCTCTCTCTACTGTTCAGTAGTTACCAACGATAGAGAAGAGAGAGAGAAAAGTAATAGGTTCCCATATATTTCGAAACCACTCCACGTTTTCTGGCCGTTATAAGGGAGGTGATTCAGTGTATCCAGAAGTAGTATAAGAGGTGGCAACGCGAGTCCAGATGAAACCATGTGAGCGAAAATAATTACAGTCGTTAGATGCATCCGGATTTACGGTATTATATTGCGTAAGGTCAGGCGGAATTAAGGACCTTAGAAATCCCGAACTGCACCGAACTTGTGATAGAAGAGAACCCGCACGTGATTTGCACTGCACTCGTGTCCTTAGTTGGCTTTGATCTATAGACTTTCACCCAATCTTTGTCCCGTTCTAGTTTTGTCGTCCGGACTTGATTTGAATTCTATTTTCGCCTACAGGTTCGTCTTGGACTGTACTTTTCGTTTGAGCAACAATGTTGATCAAAATTACCATAATTCAGAAATGACCAAAATACCCCCAATATCTCGATTTCATCCGTTTTTCACACTAGACCCCGTAAAAGACACCTGGGAAAGAGAAATATACAATTCATCAGAGTAACTGCTCGAAATAGACTAACTAGCCCAAATTAAGAGATTCAGATGGGACATTTTTCATGTCTCATCAAACATGCCAAACTTTGATTTGGCTAGCCCTCGAGTAAAACAGAAAAATAAAACTAAACCCATTTGACCACTTTCGTAGGGAACCACGATTGCACTTAGCCCGTGCAACAAGCCGTTAAACCTCAAGGTTACCCAAAAGGACGAGTTTTGTCTCGTGAGGGTTTGCAGTGAATATACCCACAAAATTCAGTATTTCAAAATCCAGAAGGGTCTAAATCTATCATGGACTGAAAAATGTTTATCCGGTATAAATTTTTGAAAGCTAATAAAAATGAAATCCAAGTCGCCCAGACCATACAAATGCTGAAAATCCCTTCACTAGTAATCATGACCCGAAGTGCACGTGACCAACCAATATGAGTATCATTTCGGTTTTGAAAAGACAAGACCTTGATTACCTTCTCAATGCATTTTGCCTCGACTACTGCCTCACGGTCATACACTAAAAAATTCAAGTCACACATAAGTGGTTCACCCAATGTGCGAGTATGAGTATGAAAGAAACTCAACACATTACAAAAGATTGACTAAATTTTTTTCGTGAACGACTGATCTGATAGGAAGGAAACAACCACTAATATGAAATGGGGAAGCAACCAACGCTTCTAACCGGATCAACTATCTAGCAGTGTATCCTAGATGTCAATAGACTCTAAGGATGAACTAGAACTCCTGAGAACTCGATGTCTCCAAATCTTCTTGAACAACTTAAAGGGATAAACATTTTAATAACAACTAAGCAAACACATTTTCTTTCATTTTCTTCTATTTTTTTTCTTTTTCCTCTCTCTCTTTTTTTTTGGGACCCATAATACAAAAATCACTTTCTTAGTACTACTCTTTCCTTAGGGTAAAATTCTTTATACTTTGATTGATGCCTTATTCCCAGGGTTCTAATGATGGATAAGGTTCATATCTTCTTCTAGTTGACACTGCTTTCAAGTTTCTCAGACTACAAGAGAGAGGTTCACATTCCTGGGGACATCCCTTGTAGTTGTAAAAATTAAGCTCAAGAGATTAAATGAGCTCTTCTTTCAATATTGCGAGGTTGAGTAGCTCTTCATTCTACTTAGGATTAGCTCAGAATAGATCACTCAAAACAAAAAGAAAGGTTCAGAATCTCACATAGGTTAAGTCTCCACTAATGATCAATTAAGTTCTTTCAGAAAAGTCTACTCTTCACCTATCTAGCACTCACATAGCTAGTGCACAGACAACTTCAAGACTCGAAATTCATGAAAAAATCTTTAGCAAACGGATAGTCCGACCAACTAGACTCTATAACTATTAAGATGCAAAAATAACTAGACTCACCTTTTCAATCCGAAAAATTTAAATTTTGAAAACTTTTGAACCCTTTTGAATTTTTGAAATAAGGACTTCGCAAAAATTTCAATCCCCTATCCCCAAACTTAAACCGAACATTGTTCTCAACGTTCTGAAGACTATTGAAAATCAACAAGGTGAAGGGAAAGATATTACCTATTCCAACGTCCTAACCGTGGGTTGCCTCCCAGAAAGCGCTAAGTTTAACGTCTTCAACCAGACAAAACAGATGACTCGAAAATAAAATAAAAATATTACCCACTGGATTACAGAAGTGTAACTAACTGTAAACCAATAATCGATACATCTGTGGGTCCACCCAAAACACAAAATTTTTATTGAACGATAGTCTCACATTTTTATGAACTGTTGAAAGTGCATGTGAGACTACCAAAGAAGAAGGGCAATCTCCAAACTTAGTGGATGCACAATCCACTAAGTAAGTATAAATACTAGCACCAATGACTAGAAAGTTATCAAAAGGATCGACATAACAATGAAGGGCCAATATATTCGTCGAAGGCAAAAAGTTATCTGCAAGCTTAGTGAAAAGAATGTCCACTATGTTCATAGACGTTCTTGAGGAGACGTCTGAAGTGTCCCAAAACGGATCACCAACCAAGTTTGAGGTCATGTGAAAAGTCAAACTAGACTCTAAGGATAAGACAATAGGCTCGGTGACCAAGTCAAGGTCCATGGTTTCCTTAGGTAAACAGTCTGACAAACTATCTATCATGTCTCTAACGTCATCAATGTCCTCAAAGACATCTGAAGCCTCGCAGTCAGTTATAATATCATGTCTTCCTAGCATTTCATCTAAGACTTACTCCTTACAAGTGTCAAATGTCCAATGTAGTCCTATCATGGTGAGACGACACAGGTGGAGGAAACAAGACAACAATGTCATCAGACCGTTCAGGCTCTAGGATACTATTAGTAAATTCATCGACATTTAACTTCGTACTAGGTTTAGACGTATTAACCTCGTCATTGCACCTAGTACCTTATTGAGTTTAGGGTGGTGAAACCCCTTCCTCTCGGCGAATAACTGTGACTCAATCTCCTTTAATTGATTTGTTAGAGACTCAAACGTCTGATCTAACTGTTGCTTCATTTGAATATGTGCCTCTACAAATTGCGATATCATTTCAATAAGACGACTCTTAGACTCTGTTTGGGATTTATCTTCAAGAGCCTCTTTATAATAAGGCTCACATGTGTAACTAAATGAAGACTCTTGCTGATTACTCCCACCGTACATACTAGGATCATACCTGCCTCTAAAGTCATTGGTCTCAGAATAGTGTAGACTATAAGGTCTCTCATATATATTTGGTGTCTGACCATATCCATCACCAATTTGAGCATCTCTATACATTTGTCGTATTCTCCTAATGGCCTATGAGATCGATCAGGTTCTGGTCTACTCCACCCACTAATCGGACCGTCTCTACACATTCGTTGATAATCTCCAAATGTGACACCAGGTCGGTTAAGCTCGTTTCTATGCAACAGTTGGTATTCTCTTCTGGTCATATCAGGTCGGGTAATGACGGGTCCCAGTAGATAAAGGTCATCATCATCAACAGGGTATGTCCAACCGATAGAATAGCGTGCCATGATCTCTAAAGTATTTAAGATGGTAAGGCACGATCACAAGATGAGAACTGACACTTACAAAACTAAACTTGATTCCTTTCTTTCAGTCTTTTTTTTCAAATCGAAAAACGAGAAAGCACTACGAAGATCCTAGAAGAAAAACAACCACAATCAAGTTGACTCAACCAAGCAACCTAAACATAATGTAGACGACAGACAGGTTGGTCAATTTAACTTAAAGGTCTAGACAGCTCCTACTTCGTAACAAAGCTTGAACTATGATTGTTATGAGGGTTACTCTGTCAAAGTACTATGGTCAAACAATTCTTCGAGACAGCCATGAAAGTTGTGATAACCGACCGTCCTACCTTCGGCAACGTTTCCTCTTCTCGAGGCGGCCTTTTAAAGAGTTTAGTGACACTTTCCTTTTAGGAATCCCAAATAAAAATCGAGTTCCTAAATTGTTTCAAAGATCCTATGAGCTCGATACCTTAGAGGTTGATGTCTAAAGTAGATTTTAGTTTTAGGGGAGGTTTAGGATCGTGAATGTTGGTACCTACTTGGGCAAGAGAACGGTGATGGAATCCGTCTCCTATCTTTCAATTGGGTTATTGCCATTACCAGAATGTTTATACTAAACAGTCCGGGCAAAGAAATTAGGCACACGAAACACAAAATTACCCACTGACAGGAGATTCGTGGGTGATCAAGAAGTTACCTCCCGTTCAAGACGAGCGATGACCTTTGTAGACGACCCGGGTAACTCTTCCCTCAAGTGTTCGAACCCGAGGCTTCTTTTGTTTAGATTAAAATTTAGCCCTTTTAAATTAGGGTCAAAACTTAAAACAAAAGAAAGTACTAAAAAGTCTAAGTCTCTCTCTCACCAAAAATAAAATAAAATAAAACAAAAATGTAAATTTCTTCTTTTTACCTCCTCCTTGTTTGCGCCTTCTCCTTCGCTCCTTAATGTCCTACACACCAAAAATAGAGAAGCAAGTCAAAGTGGCAAAAAAAATCAAAACTTACCAAAAATAAAACTTTTCAAGATTAGAACATATTAAAAACTTAGTTCCCGGCAGCGTCGCAAAAAACTTGGTGGGCCTAAAAGGGTACACCTAAAAGGTTACCGCCCGCAAGTATACGGGCGTCAAGTAATAACCCGGTAAAACCGGAATCGTCCACGGAGACTAAGTGAAACCAATTCCAATACTTACAAGTAACACGGTTTTGTTTGAAGTTGGGGTTTTGGTGATAAAAGAATAAAATACTAAAACAAATAATAACGGTAAACGAATCAACGAAGGAGAAGCCTAGGATATTAGAATCCACTCAATAAAATCACTTTTTGGAATAAATACTTACAATGATTAATTCTCTAAGGAAAATATTTCAGCAGCACCCCTAAAGAAAATATTTCAGCAACGATGGGAAATTATTTTCCAGTGAGAAATTCCGATCAAACAGGGTCTTCTACTCCACAAAAATTTCTCTTTCTCTTTCTACTGTTTTTACTCAAATCAGAGAATCAAAACTTCTGATGAAGAGATTATATTAGATGAACATTGGATAATCCTCTCTATCTCACTTTACAAATCACTCATTCTCTCTCTCTATTTTACTCTCTTAATCTCTCTCTCTCTCACTATTTAATCTCTATTCTCTCACAAAACAAAAATAAGAACAGAAGAAGAAGGAGATGATGATGATGATGATGATAACTCTCTCTGTTCTTCTTCTCTCTCTCTCTAATATTCCTGTTTAGTTGAGCTCAAGAGGATGAACCCTTAATTATGAAGTTAATCATCTTTGTTCCTGTCCTTTCAGTTATATAAAGAGAAAAATAAATATTCGAAATCCTCTTTCTCTCTAAATTTCAAAAACGCATCCCCAATCATCTCCTTCTATAATTTGTTATCTCCATATCTCTCTATTCTCCTTCAAGAAGATAATCTCTCTCTCTCTCTCAATATAGTAACAGAAATCATTCAAATCTCTTCCCATCAGCTGCAGCTCCCAGTACTCACGGTTCTCTCTCTCTCTAGAATCTCTGCAAAATTTCTTCTCCATCTTATCCTGATCTTTAGTTGGAAAATTCCATCTTTGGTAATACGCATGATCAACACCTCTTCTTATCTTGAATCTCATTCAATCTCTCTCCATATTTTCATAAAGAAACTTTCTCTTTACTGTAAAATCAGATTTCATATTTGATTTTTAAAAGAAATAGTAAACGAGAGAGGGAAAAAAAATCGCCCAAATCTGGGCACCAATTAGCTAACTCTTTGCTTTCAATTTAGTAGAAAATAATCTCCTTCGAATTTCCCTGAACTCGGCCCTATCTCTCAATAGTTAGAGATCAACATCCATATTTCTTTCTCCTCTAGATTTCGGTTTTCTCTGTCTAGAATCCTTCTAAGAAAATCCAGCAATCTCTTCTCTCTCCAATTCGAATCAATGTCGATCTCGGCTTCTCGTTCTTTCCATCAACGGAAATCTATCTTTTAATTCTTCTTCAACCGAGATATCATCAATCCCTCCGAGATTTCTTTTTTCCTTTCCCGCTCTCTCTACTATTCAGTGGTTTCCAACGATAGAGAAGAGAGAGAGAAAGAGAAAAAAAATAATAGGTTCCCATAATTTTTGAAACCAACCAATCCACGTTTTCTGGCTGTTATAAGGGAGGTGATTCAGTGTATCAATAACTAGTATAAGAGGTGGCAACGCGAGTCCAGATGAAACCATGTGAGCGAAAATAATTCCAGTCATCAGATGCATCCAGATTTACGGTAGTATATTGCGTAAGGTCACGCAGAATTAAGGACCTTAGAAATCCCGAAATGCACCGAACTTGTGACAGAAATGAACCTGCACGTGATTTGCACTGCACATATGTTCTTCGTTGGCTTTGACCTATAGACTTTGACCCGTTCTAGTTTTGTCGTCCGGACTCCGGTTTGACTTTTGTTTTCGCCTACAGGTTCGTCTTGGATTGTACTTTTCATTCGAGCAACAATGTTGATCAAAATTACCATAATTCAGAAATGACCGAAATACCCCCAACATCTCGATTTGATCTATCACTGGACTCCGTAAAAGACACTTGGGAAAAAATACACAATTCATCAGAGTAACTGCTCGAAATAGACTAACTAGCCCAAATTAAGAGATTCAGATGGGACATTTTCATGTCTCATCACCCGACTTCGCTAACTTGGCAACTAGCTTATCATCTGTCGTACATGAGGCCCTACTGGTTTTCCTTTCTCGATGGTTTACAAACCCTTGTTTAGGTGCTATCAACAAAACAAAACTGCATGTAATTTTTGCAGACATGGGTTGTAAACCCTAATTGCAGAACTTGTACGCAATAGAGTTTACAAACCCCATTTGCAAAACAAGTATGGCGAATGGGGTTTACAAACCCCATTTCCATATTACAAGTGGTGTTTGCAAACACTATTTAGACAACAAGTGTTGCAAACAAGGTTTACCAACCCTATTTGCAGAGCAAATTTGGGAAATGAGATCTACGAGCCCTATCTATAGATCAAGTAGTACAAATAGGGTTTGCAAACCTCATTTGCAGACTAAGTAGAGCATATGGGGTTTACAAACTCTATTTGCAGAGCAAGTATTACAAATAGGTTTCACAAACCCCATTTGCAAAATAATTATCGCAAATTGGGTTCTCGAAGCCTATTTCAAGATCAAATACTGAAAATAGGTTTTACAAAACATATATGAAGTGAAGAACTATAATCATTAACATCACCTTCAAGTTGAAAAGAACGGAATGATGAAAACCAGTAGATGAAGAAGAATTAAAGTCAAACTCGCGAAGCAGGAAATCGAAAGATGAAGACAACGAAACCCTAAAATGGGAATAAGGAAACTAGTTGAAGAAGATGAATTTTTGCGACTAGGGGTCGGAAACGAACCGAACAACCGACAAATCCACGGTCACTTACTCTTCCAGTCCGGGAGAAAATTTGTCCGCTCAGACATCCAGACAAATCGACGGGCACTTGAGAATGTTTGGTTGTTCGTTGCCTGTCCGAGCGCCCCTAAATTATCGGGCAATTCGGAGATCGGACCATTCGGACCCGGACACAATGTTTATTTATTTTTGTTCGAGTGCCTATAAAAGATACTCATTGAGATTTCACCCGAGCAAAGTCCATAAACATAGTCCAACCAAGAGTGTTCTATCTCTCAACTCTTTTATAAGAAATTTCAATCACTTTTTCCTTTATCACTAGTGATGTTGGATTAAAACACAGTGAACAAAACTTATTTTGTAATAATAACACAGTCCCACATTGTAAACTTTTTGAGATGTAAGAAAAGCTAAACTTTATAAATAATAAACGTGTGAATCTTATTCTTACTATGCACATAGATGTAAGTGTTCAATCTAAATTCTAACCCTAGTAGTTGATTTATCTATATAGAATTAAAATGTCGAAGTAAGTCGAAAATATCAATCGGTCGAGCTTATTGGTCAGACTCGAAGGGAAGGCCGGTTAGAGCCTTTTTTGTCCGTGCCTGTATGACTAAACTTGGCGGTCGAAACGGGTAGTGTCTGTCTTGGCATTGGGCGCCCACGGACACTTCGAGCCCGGGCGGTTCGTGGGCGGATCCAGGCTCGCAAGCCTTTTTCCCAAGTTGCGGCTGCTCGAGTTTCCATGACATTTTAGGGCACAGTTAGAAGCTAGAGAGAAGAAATGATTTGTTTTTCTCCAACTGAAATGTCTTTTTATATGAAAAGACACAAGAGGGATTTTGTAGTTTCTGAAGGGTAATTACGTTAAATCACAATTTTGGGATTCTTTTTATCTGATTGATAATTGGGTAATATTTAGTGTCTTTTTTTTACTTTCTTTTTCAATATTATCTTGATCTATTTGATAAAAACCTGAATTCGCAATATCCAGTTTGACGATAAATAAACATTTTTGCGAGGCTTCGGTGGAAGGAAACAATTCCAGAAGTACGATATTATCACCATTTTATCGAAAATCATTATTCATGCCACGTCCCTCACCTGACATAAGTACTATGTAAAAGGAACAATCGTCATTAACCACAAGGGAATATGGCTATTTGGGTAGAAAAACTTATCTTAATAACTAAAAAAGCCCACACCTTTTACTATTAACTAAAAATTGTCAAAATATTATAGATAAAGATTCATTGAGTTTAAAATAATATGAATATTTAGTAATCAGGTCATTTTTAATTTGTCTCCTTCCTAAAATACCCTTACCCACTAAATTTTCTCTCTCCCAATAAACCCAAAAGTTTTAGGGTTTTTTGCCCTTTTCTTCATCCTGATTCTTCTTCCTCCTATTCTCTGTTCTTATTCAATTTCATCTTCATCTACATCTTGGCGAGGTTTCCGTCGCCATCATCATTTTACGCCTGTATGTGACTGTTCCCATTCCCTATCTGAATAAATTTGTGAGAAATCTGTTTAATATGCCCAAGATTGCCTACTCACGAGCAGCCCAATTTCCATTAGAGCATGATGTCGGGTGAAGTCCAAATAATTTGTTTAGGTAATATTTTATATCATGATCAGCTTCATTAGTTGCTCAAGATTGGGATATGACAATCATGAATCATATAAAGAAGCAAAGGTTTCTGTTTCTACTTGCTTTATTGAACCAGAGAGAGAAGAATTATATTGGTAAAAGTAAACATACTCTGATGAGACATGAAAATGTCCCATCAGAATCTCTTAACTCGGGTTAGTTAGTCTAGTTCAAGCGGTTACTCTGATGATTTGTTTGATTTTCTTTCTCAGATCTCATTTACGGAGTTCGATGCGAAAACATCGTGATAAAGACATACTTGAGGGGCATTTTGGTCATTTTAATGACAAGGGTATTCTGGTCAATATTAGTGCTCATGTGAAATTAGAGTCCAATACGAATCCATCGGCGAAAGCGGAAGTGAAATCGGAGTCCGGGTGCGAAAATTATAGCAAATCAAAGTTCTGGTCAAAATAAGGTCAACATAGATCTTTTAATGACATGTGGCACAAATCCTGACGTTGATTTGAATTTGTGGTATACTTTTGGGAAGACGTGGGATCTCTTAGGGATTTTGTTCCATTTTTGCTCTGGTGTAACGCAAGCCATGCTATTACCGTAACTCTCGACGATTCGACGGACGTAATCGAGTGCGCGGGAATCAAACGGGTGGACGCGTAAGACATCTACTTTCGATGCTCTCAGCTCAGCAACAAAGTTCGATCATTAACGGCTACAACCCATATTGTTGGGAATTATCTTTTCTTTCCTATTTTCTTGTGAGAGAAATAGAAGTTTATATAGAGAGAGATCAGACCGAGAGATTGAGACAGAGATGGAAACAGAAAGTACGTAGAAGAGAGAGAGAGAGACGAGCTGGAGATGAGGATAATTCGAATACAAAGAAGGAAAGAGAGATTAAGATTTTTCTTAAATTTGGAAATAGAGATTTCAAAAAAGGAAAGAGAGAAGAGATCCTCGGTTGGACAGAAGGAAGGTCATTTTTCTTCTATATAGAGAGAGAGAGTGAGACTAGTGGGGTCTCTCGAGGGTTTACAAGAAGAGACACAAGTTTAGAGAGAGAGGAGGAAAACATCTCGGCCATTAAAAGACTAAACCGAGAGCTAGAGAGAGGAAAGAAGTTTAGAGTTTCTGTTTCTGTTTCTTTTTCTTCTTTTTCTAATTCTTCTCTTTGTGAGAGAGAGAAGATTGGATATAAAGAGTTAAGAGAGAGTGAAATACTGTAGAGAGAGATATATTTTTGAATTAATAAAACCGATCCTTAAAATCTCTTTATTTCTTTACTATTTTGATTAAAGAGAGAAAGGGAGAGTTATATTACTGTCTTAGAGAGAGAAAGAGAAAGTTTAGAGAGAGAAAGAAGGAGAAAACATTAAAGAGAGAGAAAAACCAGGTGAGGAAAATAATTTTCCCACAGAGAAGTATTTTCTGGGAAGACGAGAAAATCGTTTTCCCTGAGGGCGCGTTTGGCAGAATTCAGCAAAACCAGAAGGAAAATACACTTCCCTAAGGGTCTATTTGGCTGCGCAGAGGGAAAATTGTGAGAAAAAAGGTTGTTTCTTTGCCGATTCTTTCTCCCTCTCTTATTTTATTAATTTTTATTTATCCCGCCATGATTATGATCTCTTTAGTGATGAGTAGCTAAGTTCCTTTAGTCTAGGGTTTGATGAAGTTAACATTTTATATGAATATTGACTTATTATCTTAATAGTTTGAAGGATAAATTCAATTGATAAATTTTCGAAATTATTCATAACTTCTTCTTCGTTTATATTTCTGATTTGATTAGTCATGTTTAGGTATATCTTTAATGACTAATGCTTCTTAGTTAATAGGCGAATGTTGAAAGTGTGTTTGAATCTTTCATTCCCTATACTTCATACATCTTGATTCGTCATATTTAGGTTAGATTCTTTAATGACGAATACTTGATAGTTGATAGGCAATAGTTAGAATCGTAGAGAATCAATTGAGGTGAGACAAGAAAAATAAGATTTGAGTGAATATCTGTGTTTGATTGTAACGGATTCAAAACCCTAGGCTACTTCTCCCATAAAAACATTTACCATTATTATTCATCTTTGTTAGTATTATTGTTTAAATTGCAAGAAAAACAAAGTCGAAAAAAAATCCAAGTTAGTTTTAGGTTTAAGGGTGAGTTTGACTTAGTCTCCGCGGATCAACTCCGGTCTTACCGGGTTTACTACTTGACACCCGTATACTTGCGGGTGGTGACCTATTTAGGAAACTTTCTAGGCCCATCATACTCCCTCCGTCCCATTTTGTTTGGTTGTTATTCCTTTTATAGATGTCCCACAATGTTTGGTCACTTTCCTTTAACAACATTCATCTTGATGAAACTTCCAAGACTACCCTTTAGTTTGAATACCATTCAAATGTTTTAATTGGTTCTACGCTTCTACCAATGTTGTATTTAATGAAATACTCTATATTAAATGAGGGTAATTTAGGAAAAGTCTTTATATTTGTCAACAATAAATAACATTCCTTAATAAGTTGGATACCCCAAAACTACAAAATGGGACGGAGGGAGTATATTAGGTTTCTGAGTTGGGAAGTCTAGTTAAACCAAAGATATCCATGAAGATGCAATTAGATTACTTGGGAATGAATTGATCAATATGTATGGGAAATGTAAGTTTATTCAAAGTGCATAGAAGGTGTTTGATGAATTTCCTGTTAGAGATGTGATTTAGTGGACTTCAATTTTGGCTTGTTATATTAAATGTGGGTATCCAAGAGAAGCTCTTATGATTTTCCGTCAAATGTGTTTGAATGAGGTGAATCCCAATTCTTTGACAGTTTCATATATCCTTCCCGCTTGTTCGGATTTAAAATACTTGAACTCGGGTAGAGAGATTCATGGTTTTTCTGATAAGAAATTGTATGGGAGATAACATTTTTATTACTAGTGGACTAGTCAAAACGTATGCTGATTGTTCAAGCATCAAACAAGCTCAATTTTTCTTTGATATATCTAATTAATTAATTTTAGTAATTCGATATTAGAAAGTTCAGAATTGAAGTACCTATACGTCAAAGAACTATGCATGTCTAAGTTTGCAACAAAAAAAGTATTTGTATATTAAAGAACTATGCATGTCAATGTCATCAACAAGTTTCATCCAACCTGCAAAGCTTTCAAATCATGTTTGTAATCTATATTTGCAAACACATGTTTGCATAACCGATTGTTGCAAACACATGTTTGCAGAACTTGTTTGCAAACACTTGTTTGCAGTTTACATTTGTTTGCATAAGAGATTGTTGCAAACACGTTTGCATAAAAACGTAAAGGAAAAAAACGCCGTTTTTTTTGAGTTTTTTTTTTGAAAAAAAATATTGAAAGTGGATCTTGTTAGAAAGCTAATGAAAAATCATTTCTTAATATATAATTTTTATAGAAATCCGACATCTCAAACAAAAGTTATATCGATTTAAGAATAAAAGAATTTAGTTACACAAAATGACAAAAAGGGGTATTTTAGTATTTGCACACTTTTTTTACGTGAATATTAATTTTCCAATGTTTTGGGCTTTTCTACTCGTACCCCCCACAACCGACTCGCGACTCTAGTTATTGGGATATAAATGACATTATTGAAATTGAATAAGAGTACATTAGTAAAAAAATGGTGACTCTCTGTCTCTCTCTCTCCTCTTTCTTTTCAGTGTGATGATTTTCTTCTGGAAAGGAAAATGTGACTTGCAGAGTTGGCAATGACTTTCCATCAAGGCAGCTAAGCCGCTTCCATCCGATTACCTAATCCCTTACCCTTATTTAAATTAATTCTTTTTCATTTCTTTAATTCCTTTCTGCCATTAAACCTCTGGTTTTAACCTCTCTCTCTCTCTCACTTTCTCTCTCTTCTGTAATTAATGTTCAATTTAGATCTTCGATCTTCTCTTTCTAGAAACACAAATAATTGATAGTGAAAGAGTAGAGAGAGAGAGAAAGCGAGTTATAATGCCTTCAGTTCGATTTCAAGTAAGGAATGAGTACGGTTTAGGAGCTCAAGAGCTTTATAGAGGAGTAAGTGATGAAGATCCCAAAGGTCTTCTTGAAGGTGTCACTGTTGCAGGTCTTGTAGGGATTCTACGACAGTTAGGCGATCTTGCTGAGTGAGTTCTCTCTTCTTCTTTCTCTATCTTGATCATAGTGGTTTTTTCTGTGAATTTTGTTTCCTAATGTGATGTTACTAGTTGAAATTGTTAAATCATTGTTAGAAATTGTTCAAGCTGAGATTGAATTTGGGATTTTATTGATTTCTATTAAGGATAATCGAGTTTTAATGATTGGAGGTACCTATTATGTCTGAATTAACTTGCCCTAGTTTGTTCATAGTCATCTGAGTACAGAGCTCTTTAATGCAAGGAATTAAATTTTGGTTTCGGTGGAAATTTCGGTAGACATGCAAATGAAAATATTTAGGTCATTTCAACTGAAATATTTCGAAATTTATTTCTTTCACAAGGCATTGTTAAGAGAAACTTAGTTAAATTTCGGATTCTGTGGTAATTTCTGTAGGCATGGAGGTGGAAATATTTTGTTCAATTCAACCAAAATGCTTCGAAATTTAATTCCTTGCTTCAATGGAAGGGAATGTGTTATAATAGAAATACCACTTCTCACTCTTTCCATGTTAAACTTTTAGGTTTGAAAGGAAATATGTTGATAATAACAGTTTTCGTTTGCTGTAATACCCCTAAGCTGTAATTGGTTAGGACTATTATCAAACAACGTTAAAATAGTATATGATATAGACAGTTCGCTACGAGAGGGTTACAATCTTTTAAATCAAGATAAGAACTCCAGAAAAGGACTCGGAAGTCTAATAAATTCCCAATAGCTGCTACCAAGGACAACAACTTATGATCTCGCAAACGCACCTACCAACAAGAAAGGAAATTCATAAGAAAATGAGTACTAAGTTATTAAAAAAGAAATAGAAACTAATCCTAGACTTAAGCAAATAAAATTAATCGAGCAGTGGTTGGGGGGTCCTTAAGGAAGTGTATTTAAGTATTTAACGGAATCCGAATTCACATCAATAAACTCCATCCAAAAACTACAAAGATACACAGACGAGAATAAAAATTATCAGAACTTCTCAACCTGTTGTTCTGAGCACCAAAGAGTTTAAGAGAATCAACTGCATGTCCTGTTTCACCTGAGCATAACATGGTTAACATTTCTTAATTATCTTCACCTACATGTATGCTCCAAAGAGCAGTATAAAAAGAGTTAAAACAGCAACGGCAGATGGTGCACATCGTTTCTTCTGTTCACCTTTCCTCACTCTGACCAGTTTCCTTCTTCAAATTAGTTCTAGCTATTGTTTTTGTAACACCAAAAATTATAAGGAATGCTCCTTATGGCTAAAGATTCAATAAAATCACGAGAACAGCTTTTAGTGAACATCGGTAATTGATTGTTTTAAAACCTCAAACTCGTAGAAATTCATGTCAGAGGGATAACATAAGTCAAAAACAATGGCAATCGTCAGTGGCGAGGCCACATAGGGGGTCTGTGGGGGCACGCACCCCCATGGCCCCAAATGTGAACTCCTTCCATACCCAAGTATGAAGTACAGACAACACTCTCAAAACAAGTCATGCCCAAATAACTAACCACAAGCTGACTTATTACTTCACCATAACCAACCCTTATCTCAGTTAGGAACATATCTGCCACCAGTTTTACAAACCTAATGCGGCATCCATCTCTTCTATATCTCTCTGTCGCCGGCAGAGGATGTTTTGTGTCACGACATTTTTTTGTGTATACAAGTAATGTGTGGACTAAAATATCCTGATATTTCTGATGGGTTGGTTATAAATGGTCTGTGCACATATAAGTTTCCTTTTAACTTTTGACCCTAACCCTCCAGAATATTCTTTTTCCGATATGGATTTTTTATTTACTGACTACTGTCACTAAAACATGCTCCCACAACAAAAACTTTTCTGGCCTCACCACTGGCAATCGTGGGAGCTATTTTCTGAAAGCATGTCAGGGAAGATAACTCGCTCATATACAGATATACTAACCTGGAAATCGTGTAGCCTTAGTAAGCGACATTTCAACTTAATGGAAGTTTTGGGCTTATGCTGAGGAGTCATCCATAACTCTATTGGATAATTGAATTTGTTGAGTTCAAGTAAATGAAAGTATTCTAGCTCTTTTAAAGAAGTATTGCTACGCTGACAGCAAGATGATGGCAAATGCAGGTTTGCAGCAGAGGTTTTCCACGACTTGCAAGAGCAAATGATGACCACAGCTGCTAGAAGTCATAAAATGGTAGCTCGTGTAAGACACATAGAAGCCTCCATTCCGGATATTGAGAAGGCTGTTCTTGCTCAAAAGAACCACATTCATTTCGCCTACACAAATGGTTCACTTCTGTTCTCTGTTATAATTTTGATGTATAAGTTGCTTGTGTAACATCTGATAGTGGACTTTTAGATACCACTACTCTTTTCTGCTAATTTGTCTGAATAACTATAATTTCTTGTGGTAGAAGGAAAAATTGTATTGATTGAAACTATGTTTTTGAGTAAATTAGGAAACTGTTGAATATCCAAATTTAGGTGCTTGGATTAACTAACTGATCATTGTCGTGTATTTTTTAACGTTTACCTTTCTGGTGTTATCTATTTCGATTTCTAGTATCCGTTGTAACGTGTTTGTGCGCCGTAAAATTAGCAACTAAACTTAACACACCAAAAACCACTACTAAACTGATAGCAAGATTCATTTGTGCGAGCATTCAAATATTTGATAGCAAGATGGTCTGCAGGTTCTGACTGGCATCCCCAAATTCGTACTCATCGAAATCACTTCATATATGGTGACTTGCCACGCTTTATCATGGATACATATGAGGAATGTCGTGATCCACCAAGTCTCCACTTGCTTGATAAGTACGATATAACTTTTTAATTACGAATCTGCTTCTAGTTGTTTGACGAATGCTAAAATCTGTTACCATACTTTGCAGGTTTGATAAGGGTGGACCTGGATCTTGTTCGAAGAGATATTCTGATCCATCCTATTTTAAAAAATCACTGCCTAGCTCTGGAATGCTGACTGATGACAAAGTTCAGAGAGATAAGAAAGCTAGGAAAAGAAGGGTATAGAACTTGATTTCTTTTCTTTTATTTTGTTTATGAAGTATATATATATCATGTCCAAATGAAAAGAATGTGCACAATCAGAATTCCCTATTCGGGAACACCTAAGGGTGGCCCGAGACCAAAGCAGCCAAAGCGGCCGCTTTGGACCCCAACGTAATCAAGGGTCCCATGTTTTGGATTTTGTATGTCACTTGCGAAATAATAATTATATTTGAAACAGATATTTAGTATGATTTAAGTTGTGGTTAGTGGTTAAGACTTAAGATTATGTGCAAGAGGTCAAGGGTTTAAATCCTCCCTTAAGCACTATTAGAAATTTTACTTATTTTTTCTGAACCCATTATAGGAGGCCCCAGTTTGAGCTCCGCTTGGGGCCTCTGAGATGTTTGGGCGGGCCAAACATTCTTCAGTGCACACTCAGGTTCATGTCATAAATGGTTAAAGTCTTTAACAAAGCATCATCTAAATGTCTTAAGAATTTTAGTTATTGTGACATCATAGACTAAATAATTTGATGTAGAATTAACTCTTTTGTTTGGAATAACTTAAAGTTTCTGAAGAGTTTTACCCTTAATTATCATTTTGACGGGTGGAGTGTACAAAGGTTACAAAGTGCCAAGAGGTACTTCGCTTCAAAATTATGGCTGGCGGCATCACAAACTGTTGAAAGTGCCTTGAATACGGGTCGATGTCTAACCTGGTTGGCGACCCGAAAAATCGTTTTCCGATATTTTGACCCTATCGGTTACTTATGTTTGCCCTAATCTTATAGGGATTCTTATTAATGTAAAGAGGGTATCTTGAAGTCGGTTTTAGGCAGAGGTGAAGCGGTTGAGTGCTAGGGTTTTAGTCAGCTACAAATAATAAAACCCTTAAGAAATCTCAGTAATCTTGTTCTTCTTTCATAGTGAAAATCATCACGCCATTGTTCACCGTGGAGTAGGTCTCACCAACCGAACTAAATAAATCTCTTATGTTTGTGTGATTGTTTAATTCCACTATTGCTTTTCTTGGTTTGCTTGTTCTTAGTCGTAGCACGAACTTTCCTCCCTTTTTACATCTTTGACCCTTGTTGAGGACTAGCGCCCTCAGTAGAACTCTAAAGCCCCTCGGTCCTGTCATAATTTAGCGGTCAAGTTGATCTGGCAGGAGAAATTGTAAACGCTGATGAAGGCCATCTTCTTAATGCCGATCCACTGGCCTACCCTTGCGCTGGGACCTGCCTATCCCTCTTCTTAAACCAAAATAAGTATATGAATAGGTCAATAATTACTTAGCAAGTATTACCAATATAGCCTAGCCAACGCTATAGAAGTAGTTAAATCAATGTGCAGAATATCCCTGATAGGCAAGGAATAAAATTTTGAAATATTTCGGTCATTTCATTGTCGTGGCTACCGAAATTTCCACCGAATGAAAGAAAAAAAACCGAAATTTTATTCCTTGGTGATAGGGAATAAAATTGCTGATTAAATAGTTGAGACTTTACACGAGATCGTTGGGCCCTAGGGAAATTCCGATTTGGGCGAGCAATGTAAAGGGGTCCGCCCAGGGTTGGTAGATAACTCCGACCAAAAAGACTTCCTCGCAAAGGAAAATTTTGATCAACTTACCTGTTATGAAATGAGAGTTGACAACTCATTTTAACTAAATATATCCTCATCCGATATTCCTATTATAAATAGTCAGTTTAATAATTCTGAGCCACTTTCTTTTTATGAATTTTAAAGCTCACTTGGTATTTCTAGCTTCCCGTTTATCCTGTCTGAAAAGTGTTTCATTTTAAAAGAATCTGAAGGGACAGAGAAAGCGGCTGGAGCAGAGGAGTAGAGAACGGTCACATGGTGTCTCAGTACCTGATTTTGGCAGGTATGTTTATCTTTTCCTATTTATTTGGATACTAGGGTATAGCCCGTGTTTCTATATTTATGTTATACAAAATTATCGAATATTTTGGTCTTATATAAATATCGAAGTAATAAAAATATATTTAAAATAATAACCGAGATTATATTGTTGTTTGAAGGGAGAAAAGAGGAAAGAGAAAAAGAGTTAGAGAGTTTTTAGGGAGTGGGTAGTTATTTTGACTGTTAAATATCTATCGTTTCAAAGACTCTTTAAAATGAAGGGTCATGATTTACAAAAGAAAATTGGACGACCTAGATTTATAAACCAAAGTTATGACATGGCACCAAAACCTATGTCATTTGTTATATAGATTTGTACTTCTATAAGTTTATATCGTTCAAATTTTATCATTAAAAGGTAAATGTATACTTAGAACTTGAAATGACGAAGATATTTTGGCAAATTGTCAATCAAGTCTTTCTCCTCTACTCGAACCCTATTAATAATGATTGTATCGTAATAGCATACAATATTCTATATATGCGCTCTTTTACTAATCTAACAGTTGTTAAATCTAATTAAACAGAATTCATTTTTCTTCTCCAACAAGTTATGGGCAAAGTTCTGCTGCTGAGACTCTTTCCACATTCACAATGAGATCAAAACCTGACTTAGGAGACCGATCTTTTGATCCAAAAACGCCAGACACCCAATCTACCTCTTTAGATGAGAGGACAAAGTTGGGCTACCCTGACACTGTTAGTTCTTCCAGACAGCAGGAGGATCAGGAGCGTTATGGATTGACCTCGTCCAAGTCAAAGCTGCAAACGAATAGTGACTGTTCTACGTTAGATGAACGGGAAGAGGGTGAGTATATTGACATAAGTGGGTCTTCTCTCGAATATAGTGTTCCGAAATCATCATCTTCTGTTAGTTGGGATGAAAAGACAGAAATTGTGAAGCCGATGCATCAGCAGCCAGAGAGAAATTCCGAAAACCTGGGAAAAGCTTCAGATATATTACCACCGACCACCAACGAAAATAAGTTGGAGAATGGAGTTCCTGTGCTTAGAAATATTGACAGTATCTTGTCTGATCCTGGTAAAACCTCATCATCAGTTAATAATGATAACCAGTTTGAAGAGGTTGAAAGTGACTCAGACAGCTACATTGATGCACTTAACACCATTGGATCAGAAGTTGAAACGGATGTTGAGCTCCAAACGAAAAGGGAACTTTCCTCGGACAGGTTAACAAATGAAGGAACGGTATGTGAAACACGTCCAGTGCCAAAGATGAGTAGTAGCAAGACTTCAGAATCATCTGATGTTGAAATCTGTTCAGAATCCTACAGTTCCTCAAACAGACAAGTTCCAGTGAACTTCACAAATTCTATCTCCTCAGAGAGTGTGAACCATGGACATGAACCCCAAGTGAATAGTGTGTCTTCTGCTCAGAATGTTCATGTAGACACTGTTTCCTGTCAAAGTACTGATTGTCTTGATGTTTCAGGAGGAAGAGATTTTGAGTATGCTAGTAATGGTCCCCTAGCTTCTGGCTCTAACATTCCAAAATCACAAGTTCCATTAAACATTGAAACCCGGATGAACGAGTCTGCTAAAACTTCTGATGCGCCTTCTGTTAAATTTTGGACAAATGGAGGTATGTTGGGACTTCAGCCGTCAAAACCTCAACAATTTAGTGCTATTAATAATGTGAATCAAGATTATAAAGATGGTAAAAAAGATGATGAAGGTCCTGCTTCAAGTGAAATGGTTGGTCCCGAGTCTCATTCTAATGGGTTGGATGTGCCTATTAAGACACCTGAGCAGACAGAAAAAACGGCCCAATCTGGAGGAGGAACTTATATATATCTTGATAATCTTAGCTTGAATGATCTTCCTCCTCATCAATTGGTTAGAAAAAGAGGGAACATAATACAAAATGTAGATCTATCTCACATATTACATAATATTGACCAGCCTTCACTTTCAAAATCATTCAGTAATAATCTAGATGATGATACGCCGACAAAGAACTCGGCAGTTTTAGTTTCTTCGATGCCAGAGTTCGTTAATAAAGCTGGAGGGTCACGTAGTACAAGTTGCGTAGGGGATGCCCAAGCACGTCGCTTGACAGAAACTAATAATAATATCACAAGAACTGGTGATGCGGAGTTGCAGGATTATGATAGTAGACAGAAAGAAACAAAACGTGATGTTCATAAAACCTCTGCAGAACAAGAATCTCCAGGGAGCTCAGCTTGTTCTTCACCACCACTAGAACATATGAAGATCTCTGCCCACCCCATTCATATTTCTAATACCTCCATTTTGAAACTAAAATTTCCTCGTGAGCATCATTTTCGTGAAAGCAATAGAAATATCGTGTTTCCTTCATTTCAGCTACTTCCAGAGCTATCTGCTTCGTTGCAGGGTGTGGAATATGAGACTGATGATGACACATTTTACAGATCATCTCCAGATATGTCTGACGAACTTATGAGCCAACAATCAGATTCAACCTTAGAGCAGTGGGAATTTGACGAAACACCTACCAGTGCCAAGGAACCTGGTGTCTATGATTCACGTCAAGTGTCATCTGAAGAAGCCATCTCGAGCCTCTTTGAAACCGAGAGAATAAATGACGGCATCTATCATGTTTCTGATGGAACCAACAACTGGGATGGCTTTAGCTCATTCCAGGATGGTCCTTTGCTTGATTTTCCAAGTTTTGATGTTGTGGATGAGTTGACAAATAATCTAAGGATGGAGATGGAAACCAGCCCAAAAGATCATGTAGACTTAGAGTTACAATATCCTATTACTGTCAATCCATTGTCGCCTCCTAATGAATCAACTTCACTTCCCCCTTCAGATGAAGCAACTCCAGCACCACCTCCACTTCCCCCAATTGAATGGATAGCAGTAAAACCTAACATTTCTGTTGAGAATAATGAACAGGCCTCTATATCTAATAACGTGAGTCATTTGAACACCTTACAAGTTCCCGGAATCCCGCCCTTTAAGCAACTCAAGCCAGTGCCGTCAAGATATCTACATACAGAAGAGACCACAGCATTGCCCCTACTTAAGGTAATATTGCCACATGTATTCTTTGTTTTATTTGAATTTATGTTTTAGTCCTCTTTGTTTGTGTTGTTGGACTTTATGGACCTAGTAACAGTATGTATATTCCAGTTATGATAGTTAATCTTTATGCAGCTGGGTGAAGAGAAGTTGAATAGAAGTACAGAAACTTTGGAGACTTCAAATGGCAAGGTAATGGATGAAAGGGAAGATTTTTCACATCAAGTTACAAACAAGGTTAGTTTTGTTTTCCTTTTGTTTCCGTTGGTGAGCTTTTCTATACCTAGAAAGACCGAAGGATCCCTTTCCCGGTAACTGGGATATACGATCATAATTTCATGCCAAGAATTTAATCATTCTATGCAGCATGACCAACTGAAATTGAAGAGGGCCGAAACCATTCAGGCCTCAAATGGCAAGGGTCCAGATGAAAGGGAAGATTTACTATATCAAATCAGAAGCAAGGTGAGTTGTGTTCTACTTCTCTTTTAGCATTGTGGGCTTTTCTATACCCAAGTTAACTTGTGTATCCTTGCTTTGATATTCAGTATATAATAAACATATGATTCTAAAATTAAATTACATCTGAGTAGATATGAAATGTCTTGAGATATAATGGGATAAATGTTCTGTTAATCGTATAGTATAAACCTACTAGGTTCCTATCTGACAACCACCAGATTCAACTAGAAATACAATCACTCATCAAAAACTAATTTTCTTCTACTTTTTTTTGGTTATTGATTTGTTAGGAACTCGTCTGCTTAGTGTGGACTTCCAGGACTTATCCAAGAAAAACTAACTTGCACTAGGAAAGGAAACTATGGCACATAGGTTTTCGCAGTATGAAGAACTTCTTAGTAGAGTAAAAAGAAGGACAAAAACAACTCTCAAAAATCTGGGAACTTCCTAACTACCAAAAAATTCTAAAATGAAATTCTTAGTACTATATGCCCGAAACAATCTTCTAACAGACTAGATTAGTTTGGAGATGCCCAGCTGTAGACCTAATCATGCGCGAGTTGTGAAAGTTCAAAGTTGAAAAAGCCTACAATCATGTGCAAGTTGCCACTTATATTAATTAAAGTTGTTATATCATGCATATTTCTTTTAGTTAACTAGGACACATTGACCTAGTCCATTCCGTCAATAGTGAGGTCTCTACAATCAAAAACCCAGATGAGGTTGTCGTTCTCAAATTGCTGAGCAAGACTGGACATATTCAATATAGTACTTAAACCTTTATAGTCGTCACCTTTTGATCGTTAGATTAAGACACTATTAGGGGCATATGATGTGATGGTTAACCCAAGTGATGAGCCAAGGGCAAAGATGTTATTGACACTGGCAAGCTGAGTAATGTTTTATGACATGACTGAACCAATGGATATGGGATCGTGTGGTTAAATCCCAAGTGTTAAAGAGATAATTTGTTTAGGATGTATCTTATATACCATCGCCTTAATCACTACCTAGTTAGTGTCGTATTTTAGATACTTGATACTTCCTTATTTTGAGTTTCAGTCTTTCAATCTCCGTCGCACAACAACATCAAAGCCAACACCAGATACAAGTCTCACTACCAACACCAAAGTAGCTGCAATGCTAGAAAAGGCAAACGCAATCCGTCAGGTTATCATTCTCTTGTTTCTTTCAATTCTAATCTGATCACCGAAAAGTTTCAGTTCTGTTCCCCACCAATCTTCACTGGTCATCAAGCCCCCAGAGCCTGTCACTGTGACCTTAAACCCGAGTATTTATGTCCCTATTGATCGCACGATTAGGTTTTCTCTGTCAATCTGAAGGCACCGAGCAAAACCATATATCGACATATAGTGTTCTTCCATCTCGTTGTCTAACTGATGATCTTATTCTACTTTCAGGCATTTGTGGGCAGTGACGAGGGAGAAGATGACCAAAGCTGGAGTGATAATTGATTTATGCAACTAAGTTAATTAGTGAGAGGTTATCTTTTGTACATTTCCAATGGCGAAGTTAGATGTTATATATGTGAATAAGTCTAAGTTTCCATGTAATTAAGGTATACGGCTTGTCTAATATAACTTGATTTTTCCAGGTTTAGGTTCCAATTATTTTGTAAGACATGATCAACTATTACTTGTTCATCCTATAATGTAAATCTTTGACCATTTGCCCGAGTAAATATATCGAGAGAAATTTGTATCTTTGACCATGCTTTGATGGCCTTCAGAAAGCATAACTCTGTTTCTTTTCATATCTACGAATCTGACGGACTTTCACTTAACTTAGTTTTGGTATAACTCTGTTTCTTTTCATATCTACGAATCTGACGGACTTTCACTTAACTTAGTTTTGTTAAGTTCTCTACCCCAGACCTTAGACCAAGTCAGGGCTTAGGTTGAGTAAACTTTGACTCGGATTCGCCTAATGTGCCTTGAGGCAAGACGGGCATAAGGGCCAAGTTGATTTCCACGGAACCCCTTTACTGCTCCAAGATCCTGAGCAAAGTTTGACCATGGTTGACCTGGTTGATTTTAGAACTAGAGCGGGCTTAAAGCGCTTAAAAAACTCGTGCCAACCTCCTAGTTCTGAGTTTAGGTGTCAGAGCTCTTTTTGATTCACCTGGTTGGTAACTAAGCCACGTGTTTCCAGGTCTTTTCTTGGCTTCTTGACTTGGTCAAAGTTGACCATATTTCGGATCAACAAGTGTATTAAAGTAAATCAGTCTTCTTCCATTTATTTTTCAAGCTTTCAAAGCCCTAGATTATCGATTAGAGGTCTATATGTTACACGAGAACGTAGGTTTGGAAAACGATTTTAGTGGAAAAATCAATTTGTCATTGTTTGATTGGACTTAAAAGTGTGGAAATCACTTTCTAGTGGTAAAAAATGGTGGCAAACAAATATCATAAACTCCAAAATGTGGTAAACAAATATCATAAACTCCAAAATGTGGTAAAACTCATTTCCTATCCTCTCTCGTAACTCTCGCCCTCACACCCAGACTCGTCTCTCCTTTTGTTGTTTCCTTCTCTATCATTTCTCTTTCTCATTCTTGAGAACTGATTAGTAGAATTGGTCGCCTACAACGATCTTTCTTCTTCTTCCTCTCACCACCCCCCACTTCACCTCTATCTCTTCTTTTTTTTTAACCTCTTTTTTTTTCTTCCTCTTTTTTGAAACGATAAAGAGAATTCGTGAAAGTCCATGGACTCTCAATTGTCAATGAAAATGTAGACGAACATAAACTCGTGATTAACTAGACCCCCCTAATCCTTTTCCAAATCAACCCCAAATTTCCACAAGTCAAAATAGACCATGACTTTATCACAAACCAAAGGGCAAAAGGTTTTGCCAAGCTGGGACTTCCCTGGAAAAAGCCAGGTTGGTGATTGGTTATAAAAATTGGAACGAGCCGGCCGATGTGTCGTATGTCCCTTTCACATAATACTTTCTCTTTCTTCTCTCTCTCTCTCCTCTTTTCATTGGCCTCACGACTTGGTGTTCTACAGGGAAAAAAAAAGAAAAGAGGAATAATACTAATCTATCTGATCACCGAGAGAGCAAGGAAAAAAAAACCAAACCCCGATACCAAGCGTTTTTGAAACCCTAGAAAGTTTCCTAGATCTGCAATGGCTTCCTCAAAAGAACGCGACAACTTCGTTTACATCGCCAAGCTCGCCGAACAGGCTGAACGCTACGATGGTTAGATGATCTATATCTCTCGTTATCTTTTTCTAGATCTTGAAAATGCAGGCTATTAGAGTCGATTTTGATTTGATTTCTTTGTTTGTGACAGAAATGGTGGAGTCGATGAACAACGTCGCTAAGCTGGATGTGGAATTGACTGTTGAAGAACGAAATCTGCTATCTGTTGGCTACAAAAATGTGATCGGAGCTCGAAGAGCTTCGTGGAGGATCTTTTCTTCGATTGAGCAGAAGGAAGAAGGTAGAGGAAATGAACATAACGTGAAGAAGATTAAGGAGTATAGGCAGAAGGTGGAATCGGAACTAAACAAAATTTGTAATGATATCATGACTGTAATTGATGAACATCTCATTCCCTCGGCAACTGGTGGAGAATCCACCGTTTTCTACTATAAGATGTGAGATTGATCTTTGTTTCTCTTTCTGTTTCTGTTATTGTTCTGAAAAAGTGATTCTTAGGGTTTTTTTCAACCTTTTGAAGCTTTGATTGATTGGTTTCAGGAAAGGGGATTATTATCGTTATTTGGCTGAATTCAAGAGTGGGGATGATAGGAAAGAGGCTGCTGATCAGTCACTTAAAGCATATCAGGTATACTTCTTTTGCATTCTTTTGATTTGTTAATTATATGGAAGAGATTCGAATCAGAATCCCATTTATTTGATAATTGAATTTGGCTCATTAAGATTTCATATTTAATTGAAAATTCATGTTTCCTTTTATCTCATACTGATGGAGATCTAATTTTAAGTTTATTTTGATTTTAATTATATATGCCTTTTCTTTTGTGAATCTTATACTTTTTGAGTTATGTATGTCACCTTGTTGAATCTTTTCGGTATTACCTATTTTAACAATTGACTTAGTTCTCTTTATTATATATATGCAATCTTTCCGGCTAATGAAGCGAAAGAATTAGTTTACCTTCAAAATGAATTTCTTCGATCTCGTTTTCAATTGGGAGGCGTGGATTGGTCAACATATACACTAACCTCCCCCCATTTGTATAGTTTTCCCGTTTAATATTAATTCAAAGTTTCAAAAAAAAAAAATTTCTTCGATCTCCATGTGTGATAACTTTATTATTTCTTAGGACCTTCAGGTTTCTTTATATTCTTGAAAATACTTTCTTGTCAGTTTGGGTTTATCCTCACGATTCTACTGTAGTTGCCTATAGTT
>BEHA01000650.1:1281398-1292810 GCA_002897215.1 Eschscholzia californica subsp. californica | reverse complement strand
TACGGATACTCATATTTGCATTTACTACTGTTCAATTCAAGAAAAAAACAAATTACCTTCCATTTTCTTAGCTTTCCTCTCTCTCTCCCTCTTAAATTTTTTTTTCAAGACCTCTTTCCTTCTAAGAAAAATTTGTTGATTTTCATCCTAAATAATTTTCATATTGATTTTATCAAACAAGTAAAGAAATCTTCTTTGCGAAAATGTTGCAAGTTTTAGGCTACGTTTGATGTGCGGGAATCACGTGAGAATGGAATGTGATCCTTGTGCATCACAATCCTAACTACTGTTTGACTCGCAGAAATACAGGAGATTCCTCCAGGAATGAGATTCCTCCTAAATAGGGTAATAACGAATTCAGGGAGGAGGGTGGATTTGTGATCTCTTTCCCGGAAATGATTTAATTTAATATTTATGGACAAAATTATTAATAAAATATTAGAATGACTAATATTACAATCGTCCTTCACATAATATTTTAACTAAAAAAAATTAAAAACCTAGGGTTTCAGCCACCACCACAACAACTCCCTCTCTCAGTATCTCTCTCGCTCGAAAGTAACTATCTCTCTCTCTAGCTCTAGTGTTTTCCTTCTCGCTTGTTCTTTGTTCATTCAATTTGATTTCATAACGTTTAAAAAGATGTTTTTTTAAATGAGTCCTTAATTTATTTTAAATAAATCTTTAAATAAACTTCAATTACTATATCATCACATTACTATTTCATATCTGCAAATTTGAATGGATATTTCTGATTAATATATATATAACAAAGTTAACCTATAATTTATGTGGTTTAAGTAAAATGATATCACATGACTTTTATAAAGATTTACATTCCTATTCATACATGAATCAAACACCAAGTTAGGAATTTATCAGGAATATAATTCTTATTTCTGGTCAAACCAAACATCAAACAATAGTCTGATTCCAAGGAATCGCGTTGTGAGAATGCGATTCCCAGATTTTGTTCTCGCGCGCCAAACATGACCTTAGTGTTCATGATGAAGTATGCATCAACAACGAGCATCATTTCTTGTACAAATCGATGAAGAAAATATTATGGGGTATAAAAGATTATTTTTAACAGATCTGAAGGATTCAACATCAAACATAAATTTTTCTATAACAAATTTAGAGTTTTTTATTTCTCGAACAAATTTGGATTTTTTTCTTGGAAATATCTATTTTTTTTAACGGATCTGTACTACTGAGATCTTGTAAATATTTGGCATCGGTTACCTCTTAATAGGTTCATTAATTCCATGACTAAGAGATAAAACAAGATTCGAAAGATTGAAGATAAAATTATTTTTTCTCTTTTTGTGTATGAGGATGATATGATATTGAGAATGATTATGTATTTTTTTTCTTTGTCTGTGTGTACGATGCTGATGATAAATGGAGATTGTTTTATTATCGATTTGTTGATGTTAACAAATTTGATGTTAATCTTGTTAAAATCTTTGAAAAGTGTACAAGACATAATCATATTTACAATACAAGACATTTGATTGTATACATACACAACAAAGTGTCCTCTGCTTTTCCACCAGAAAGTGTATAAGACATAATTATATGTATAGTTAATGACATTTGATTATTCGTTGTACACAACAAAAATACTTTCTCCCCACAAAGTGTAAGAAATTTGAAAAGTGTATATAACATAATCATATGTACAGTACATTCAATTATGTATTGTAACAATACGTTAATTTCTAAAAAAGTGTAAGAAATTTGAATAGTCCTAGGACATAATCATATGTACAGTACATTACATTTAGTTTTATACTATACATAAAACATTTTCAATAACTTTTCACTAAAATAACTTTTGTGCAAAAGAAATGTAAATGACATTTGATTATGTCATGTACATTTTCAAATGTTAAATGATTTTTGGGGCGTTTTTTTGTGCACATTATATTTGTGGTTGTCTCTTACATGTAAAGAAACTTAGAAATCTTAAAAATATAGAGCAAAAGTTAGAGATAAAGAAGGACGTTTGGTAGGGGAGCTGGGTGTTGTTATTGGGGGGCATTGTGGTTACTAGGGGTGGGAATCGGTCCGGTCGGGACGACCGCGGGCCTTAACTTCATCGGTCGGTCTCGGTCGGGCACTCAAAATCAATGTTCGCCTATTTACTCGGTCGGTCCGGTCCGGTCAAAATCAACATTTCCATTGACCAAATCCCGCTTGTGACCGAGAGACCGGTCGGGACTCACCGGTATCGGTCGGACGGTATCGGGCCAAACCACCTAATTTACAATTAAATAATACCTAAATGAAAAGTTAAAATTAGATTTCATTAACTATTCTTATACTCTTAAATACCACTTAGACTTAGACTTGGTCACTTACAATTTACATGTAAGACTAATGCTTTCAACAAAAAAAAAGTAACATTACAATATTGTGGGTATTTAAAATAACAAAAGGGAAAAGTGAGATATTAGTATATTAGTTACAAAGGGATATGACGGGCCTATCGGTCGAGGTTGGTTGTTATTTCGGTACTTAATAGTCGGGCCTATCGGTATTAACCATCGGTCTTTAATCGGACGGGTTAATCGGTCCGGTCACCCGGTCAAAGGGATATGACCATTTCCCGCCTGCTAACTACCCGACTGGCGGGCCGGGCTTTTTCCGTCACGGGTATCGGGTACCCGCGGTACCTAACGGACCCGGGCGGACCCAAGCGGGTATCGGGCCTCCGGGCCGTTATCCCACCCCTAGTGGTTACGAACCATACACGTTAGAATAAAGAGATGAAACATGTAAAGCACTAAAAAATTCAATTTATTGCCGACGACATTACACCGTTGGCAACATAAAAGTTACCGTCAGCATTAGGCAACTATTACCGATGATTACTTGTTGTATCGTCGGCCATATACATTATGGCTGACACTTTATCATTACGCCTCCAAGAAAAGGCGTCGACAATAACCCCTTAGTTGGGAAGGATTGAAAGTGAAATAGGTCAAATTAATCAGAAATAAGAAAAAAAAACTCTTCTTCATTTGGTTTTCCCCTTTGACTTCGACTTCTTCCCTCCAGCTACTTCCGTTCCACTCCCTTCTCTTCATGAACTAACAATCTCTAGAGGTGATTTCTACCACACATTTTGTTCAATGAAGAAGACATTAGCTAAAGTCTCTGTGAATTTTGTTTCTCTTTCTAATTTCTAGGGTTCTAGCAACATTTTAGTTTTACACCTATGTACCTTGATTTTAAATTTCTTTTAGGGTTCTTATCCTCATTTCATCAATTCTCAAAACATTCAAACCTTTTTATAGACTAAACTAGGGGTCCAAAATAGGATTCACTTAAAGAAAAAATTGAAAACATTAGTCACCTCATCTCTCCCTCTCCTCCATTTCATCAACTCTCTTTTCCGCATCACATCTCTCGCCACCTCATCATCTTTTTCAGCGAATGTTTCCGTCCAGTAAATTTTTTCGAAGACGTTCAATTTTTCTTCATTTCTTCTTTTTTTCCCCTTATTTCTTTTCTCTCTCTCTCTCTCTCTCTCTCTCTCTCTCTCTCTCTCTCTCTACCCCCCTTCGTCTGGAAACCAGTGCTCTAACGAAGGGGATACTCCCCTTTGTCGGAGCTTTAGAGAGAAAGAGAGAGATAGAGAGAGAGTAGAAAGGGAGACGGGAGAGAGAAGAAGAAGAAATAAAAAAATTTGAAGGTCGCCAAAAACTTTTACCGCCCGACGACCTTCGTCGGAGAAGATGATGAGGTAGCGAGAGAGATGATGTGGAGTAGAGATATGAGGTGTCTAATGTTTTAAATTTTTTTTCTCAATGGAATTCAATTTTGGCCCCCTAGTTTGATCTAAAAAGGTTGGATTTTTTGGAAATTTATCCATGTCAAAAGGGGTCAATTTTGAACTAAAAAATCACTTTTTATAAGAAAGACAATTATGGAAACAAAAGAAATTAACAATTAAAGTTAGCAACCGGTGTTAACAAAAGGGAGTCAAATTTGAATTTACGAAACACATGGATCTAAAAAAGAAGCTGGTCACAAAGTAGGAGGCCAAAAAAGAAATAACTCTTATTTAAAATTGCTGTAGAGATTTAAAGCACGGGAGGCCCAAAAGGTCTCTATTTTGTCACATAAGATTTTAGATAATTTCAACAAAAAAAAAGAAGATCAAGCTGTTTTACTAATACCATATGTAGCCATTATCATTTTAATAATTGAGATTGGGCTAAAAGCTCTAGAAACTTATTATTAGTAAGATGGCTACAGGCTAAGTAATTTTTTCTAGCCATTGACATATAAGGTGCTCCGGGATTAAGTCAAAATGAAGAAAATAAAATAGAGATGGTCAAACTTACAAATTCACATAGTTGATTTAACTGACAAAACCTTTGGTGGAGATATGATTGTTAGAGAGATAAAGGGAGAATTAGGGAAATGGTTAGTTTGCCATGAAATGGTCAAGCACCACAAAGAAAGACAACACAAATAACAAACACCCAAAATAAGTTGGTGTTCAAAACCTATAAAAAGAGGCATTCCTACCTTGTCTTAAAGATCCAAATTGCATCAAGACATGGCAAAATTGTGTCAAGCTCTTCCCCTCCTTGCCATTGCTCTTTGCCTCTTCAACCTATTTGGGTCTTCTTACGCCGAGAACTACTTGTTCGTTGAGGGGAAGGTCTATTGTGATACCTGTCGTGCTGCGTTCGAAACCAAACTATCCACTTACATTCAGGGTACGTGTTAATGTCACTCTCCTATAGTCATTATGTTTTTAAATCTTTTAAATACGGCTAGAAACAATGCCATGCAAACCCTTGATTAATCTAATATTTCGATCGATACAATGACTAAAATTTTATAAGCATTTCCTTTTTTGCATTTTATTTGGTGTAGGTGCCAAGGTCAGATTAGAATGTCATAAAACTGAGAATGGTGAGATTACATACACTATTGAAGGTGTCACTGATGCAACCGGAACCTACAAGCTTCCCGTCCAAGGTGAGCATGAAGAGGAAACCTGTAATGTGATCCTTATGAAGAGCCCGTTGCCAGACTGTTCTGAAATCCTTAAAGGAGGTGACCGTGCTCGTATTCACCTCACATCAAACAATGGCATGGTTGAGGCCGTCAGACATGCGAATCCCTTAGGGTTCTTGAAGAAAGAATCAGTTGCTGGTTGCACCGATGCTCTCCGAGACATCGGTCTCCCCAAGGAAGCCATGATACCTGTATAATATGTCCTAAAATGGATAAATGCAAAAGTTGAGCATAAATTCACAATCTAATGACTTTCTTGTGCTGGAAAGAAGAATGAAGTGAATGTAAAAGAAGAAAAACTAAGTTAAATTTCATTATATTATACAAATATTTGTAGATCTTTCCGTCCTAACCGGTGGTGGTGATAGGTTTTGATTCCAACGATTGTTAAACTACCTCACCTAATGTCATTGTTCCATTAGCACTTGACAATGAGCGTATAACTTTTTTATGTCCAATCTCATAATATAGATATGATACTTTCTTGCATCAAGGTACGTGTATTCGACTCATTGTTGATTGAAGAATAAAAAGAACAACCTTTAAGTGAATCGAGAAAAAAGATCTTGCGTATCCTACTAGCATGACAAGCTATTTGATTGATGTTAATAACTCATTCATTCGGAATCCTATTAAGCTGAACCATAGATCTACATTCAAGAGCTCGATGAGACAAATCCAATGATTTGTCTTGCTCCTCTGATTTGGACACGTTAGGTGGCGCAAAACCAAAAAACAGACTCAGCTGAATTCCTATTTCAACAATAATAACCGTAAATTCAAATGAATCTGAATCATAACCTGCCATTTGCTTATTGCGGTTTGAGGTGCCTTCTAAAGAATACGGATATTACAACCTTCTTAACAGTATCCACCCTGGAGGTGTATCAATCATTTTGCCTTTCCAATTATTCATCTTTATGCATTTCTCTTAAACTATCTCCTTGAGTACTTCAATCGGTGGTCGCCTTTTTTTCTTTGAGCACTCTCCAGTTAGGTTCATTCAATATGTTATTATCGCACTAGCAGACTTTATCGTCCCATTATACCGTCCATTGATGTAGCACACCAAGTAGGCGGAATACACATAAAACTATCCAAGATCCTCCATATAAGGGGAGTGAAATAAGAGTCAAGAGATGCAAGTTTTCTTCACGATGTTAAAATAATATGCAAGTACCACTGATATTTAGACACCAAAAACATCGTTTCAAGCTAGTTTTTAGTCTCCTTATAGCAAACCAGCAGATAAAACTGTGTTGCAGAATGCAGAATACCATCCTTGCACCACACAAGTTTACCCCACATGACAGCTCTCGGTTATCCCTGAGATGGGCATCTACCACCTCTATTCGTTGAACACTGAAGGATTACTTCATAAGGCTGACAAGAACCTTAATTAGAAATTTGGATGTTATTGTTAATTCTCGGTTACTTCACAAGGCTGACAACACCACCAAAATTCACCTCAACATTTTCAGAAGTAGTTTTTAAGAACTTTTCTCGAACTATTCTAACATTGACTGTCTACTCATTTTGCTGGCTTCAATTTACTACTAATCCATCAACATGAAAGTAAGAAAGCCAATTCTCCAAGAATGGTGGAAACCGTCCACCATATAATACCTGCCAATTCTCTAAGAATGGTGGAAAATGTTCACAAATTCCATCTAAAGAAAACAAAAAGCTAGAAGAACTTTTGTCCGATTCCCATACTTCCATGAGTACATAACAAGAATGAAAATTTTCCATAGTTAAAACAATATTCAATATGTTTCAAACTGAAACTACCTAAACTGGTTCCATCAATCTACGATTAGCACCACGAGCGCCATACAACTTTTTCATATTTGATCTTACATGTGGACATTGTTGAATGGAGCATTGAAAGAACAAACTTGCATCGTCTTTATGAAGACATGCCAACCTACTAACATCCTAAGCTATTCGATCGATGTTTTGTTCGAAAAGGCATGATCCAATACGATTAACTAAGTATTCTTTCTATTTGAGAATAGATTTGTTTGAAGAATTTGTACTGCTCACAAGGAATAGTTACTGGGACACAAAGAAATATGAAAAGGTTTAGATTATGCAATCAAAGAACTGGCCGATTTAGAGTAATAAACCCTTTTTCACTTCCCACATAATATAGATAAGAGAGAAAGAACAATATCACCTAAATCGACGGATCTTTGACAACATAATCTCACTCTTTTCATTCACTTTGTGTACTAGTAACTTCACCTCCAAAACAATATGAATCCAAAAAACAATTCTAATCGGAAAACTCATAGAAAGGTGCTTAATTGTCGCATAGGCCGTATGAATTCTTTCTATCTGAGAATAGATTTGTTTGAAGGATTTGTACTGCTCACAAGGAATAGTTACTGGGACACAAAGAAATATGAAAAGGTTTAGATTATGCAATCAAAGAACTGGCCGATTTAGAGTAATAAACCCTTTCTCACTTCCCACATAATATAGATAAGAGAGAAAGAACGATATCACCTAAATCGACGGATCTTTGACAACATAATCTCACTCTTTTCATTCACTTTGCGTACTAGTAACTTCACCTCCTAAACAATATGAATCCAAAAAACAATTCTAATCGGAAAACTCATAGAAAGGTGCTTAATTGTTGCATAGGCCGTATGAATTCTTTCTATCCGAGAATAGATTTGTTTGAAGGATTTATACTGCTCACAAGGTATGTTACTGGGACACAAAGAAATATGAAAAGGTTTAGATTATGCAATCAAAGAACTGGTCGATTTAGAGTAATAAACCCTTTCTCAATTCCCACATAATATAGATAAGAGAGAAAGAACGATATCACCTAAATCGACGGATCTTTGACAACATAATCTCACTCTTTTCATTCACTTTGTGTACTAGTAACTTCACCTCCTAAACAATATGAATCCAAAAAACAATTCTAATCAGAAAACTCATAGAAAGGTGCTTAATTGTCGCATAGGCCGTATGAATTCTTTCTATCCGGGAATAGATTTGTTTGCAGGATTTATACTGCTCACAAGGTATGTTACTGGGACACAAAGAAATATGAAAAGGTTTAGATTATGCAATCAAAGAACTGGCCGATTTAGAGTAATAAACCCTTCTTCACTTCCCACATAATATAGTAAGAAAGAAAAAACGATATCACCTAAATCGACGGATCTTTGACAACATAATCTCACTCTTTTCATTCACTTTGTGTACAAGTAACTTCACCTCCTAAACAATATGAATCCAAAAAACAATTCTAATCGGAAAACTCATAGAAAGGTGCTTAATTGTCGCATAGGCCGTATGAATTCTTCCTATCCGAGAATAGATTTGTTGGAAGAATTTGTACTGCTCACAAGGTATGTTACTGGGACACAAAGAAATATGAAAAGGTTTAGATTATGCAATCAAAGAACTGGCCGATTTAGAGTAATAAACCCTCTCTCACTTCATACATAATATAGATAAGAGAGAAAGAATAATATCACCTAAATCGACGGATCTTTGACAACATAATCTCACTCTTTTCATTCACTTTGTGTACTAGTAACTTCACCTCCTAAACAATATGAATCCAAAAAACAATTCTAATCGCAAAAATCATAGAAAGGTGCTTAATTGATGGTAAATAATACTACATAGTTTATAGATCTAGTCTAAGATAGATACTAAATTTAATCATGGAAACTATAGGTGTTATTCTAAAATATGTAACAAGTAAACCAATCATTAATTATGAAGATTATGATATAGTTTTAGTGGTGAACAAATACTAGATGATAACTTCCAATAAAGGACTCCATTACAAAACGACGACCGAGTCGTCAATCATCAATCATCAATCATTAATCTGTTCCTAATGTATAAACCGAGTCGTCAATCATCAATCATCAATCATTAATCTGCATCATCAATCATTACTTTTCCGGGGATTGAGTTCTTTACCTCTCGCCATGAATCTGTTCCTAATGTATAAACCATACTGGTTTATATTCAAACCCAAAAAACAATACAGACAATCTTGTATTCTTTTGTTACTGTATCCATTCCAAATTTGTTCCTTTTTGTAATTTACTGTCTACTAGGGTTGCAAAACCTCAATAATACTATGGTCTCCAATAAAGAAACAGAACAAACCCTTACAATAACCAATTGTGTTCCTTTTTGTAATTTACTGTAATATCTTGACATAATTTACTGTATTTATCTAAGTAGAAGAATTTATTTTATAACAGGGAAAATAATAAAACTGTTTTTTTCTGAAAAACTTGAAGATGAGAAGTGGATTGTTTTGAGAATATTGAAGGAAGTGGGAAGAGGACAAGTAGTTGTTCCGGGTTTTATGATCATGGTGAATCTTGATAAAACAAGAACTTACAAGATATTCACAACTCAAGAAACAAAATTAATCATGCAAATAAATAAATCAGATCACCAAACATACCTTTATGAAGATTAATTTTAGGGCGTAATTTCGTGACTCCTTGCTCCATGTGTGAAACTATATATTGAAAAGGAAAACAAATCACTAATTGTTTAGGTTCTCCGTTCTCCCCTCCTTTATTTATAATGATAAGAGTTGTACCAGCCTAGGGACCGACTCTAATTATGAGTAGGATGTCAGATGTGAACCCTCCTAGCAACCGACTCTAACTAAGTTCCTATTTTCTATTTTAGTTTCTAATTTTAGCAATTAAATATTAAAGAATCTCTCTATCCTATTTACTTGCTTGCCGTAGTTTCAACAAAAAAAAAAAAAGAGTAACTTTCATAACAAACTTTCTATTTTAACTCAAAAAAAAAAAAAACATTCTAATTCCTAACAAACTTTCTATTTCCTATTCTATTTATAATTAGATTTTAGCCATTTCTATATATGGAAAAACCATCTTCTCACAATTGTTTTCGGGCAAACCTAACTATCATTCTTCTTTTTCTTCTTCTCCTTTACGACTACTACAAGTAAACTAGAACTTTTACCACTTTACTATTTTATTTACCGAACCCTAAAAGGATGAGGAAGATAAAGTTTTTCCAAACGTTTCTATATTAGGAATTAATGATATTGGTGAGGTCAGCCCCTAACTTCTATTATTTTTTTACTTTGTATTTTCGTTTTTGTAGTTTAGAAGAATCTTAAAGGATTTCATGAGCAAAATTCGAAATGAAAGAGAAGGTTACAAGAATTTCGTGGAAAACCCAAGGAAATTTATTATTTTTTTAGGGTTTTCCCGTGAATTTGGTCAGATTTCTAGTACTTTTCCACGAAATTTTCCAAGTGCTTTTAAAATCCGGATTTGTTTATATTTTGCAATCTTGTATATTCTTTACAATGTTCTCGTAGAACACCTAATTTAACTCGCACACATCATCACTTGGAGACAAGGCCATACCTTTGAAAGTTAAATTTCCTGACTAAAGTGAACTCTTTACGACTTAGAGGTTATGTTTCTCTTACTTACGTATCCTATACTTTTGTATACATTGTATAAACTGATCGAACTAATTCTCTAATTTTGTAGTTTTTCGAGTCAAGAAAGCCAGTTGTTGCGTGGCGCACGGAGAATGCGAAGCAAAATCTCTTCATCGTAGTTAAAAGATCCAGAAGAAATAAAAACAATGAAGGCAAGGGGTCATTCAGTTCGTTGAGGTGTTCTAGGGATGGTACATATGCAAGTCACAAGGCGAAAACTTTGAAGTCCAATACAGACCTCGCAAGAAAGAAACGCACAAGTTCATCAAAGTGTGATTGTCCTTTTTCTATAAGAGTAAAAATGTTTGGAACATAGCAAATGCAGTGTTGAAGTATTTGAACTGACGTCACAACCCCCCGCTAATATAGAAACACTGTTCAAACAGAAAGCGACAAAACTCCCTGTATTTAGAAAAAGGTCGACCGAAAAGGAATAACATTTCCTAATGACAGATTCTAAGTTTTTGGATTAGATTCCTAACAAAATGAGAAAATATGTTACCTACATCAAGAATATTTCCTCTGATGGACACTGTGGTTTTCATGTTGTTGGATGAATTGTGTGTAGATCGTCAAAGCATGTAACAAAAGAAGCTCTAAAAAAATGTGTGATCACATTGCACATAATAGGGGTGGGAAACGGGCCGGGCTCGGGTACCCGTGGGCACCTCTAGGTCGGGCTCGGGCGTTTCGGGTACCATATATTAAGGAACAAGTGACTTCGCGGGTGGGCTCGGGCCGGGTAAAAGTCAGATTTTCTTGCACAAAGCCCGCCATGGATACTAGCCCACCACGGGCATAACGGGCATCGGGCGGGCCGGGTAACGGGCCAACCATCTTCAAATATGATTTTTTTTTTATTTCTTTTGTACATAAAAAAA
>BEHA01000650.1:1246145-1274745 GCA_002897215.1 Eschscholzia californica subsp. californica | reverse complement strand
TCCCTTTTTTCCTTTCTCATTTAGGACGGTGGGAATGGAGAGGCAAGTAAAGAGCCCTTCATACCATAGAGAACCCTAAGATTAGAAACTAAATCTAACCATCCATCTCTCATCTGACGGACCTTGTGAGTCGGGTAGGTGACTCGGGCTATGCACTCGGGCAAGGCATTTTTTAGTAGAGGCCAAACCCGCCCACCAAAAGTTAACGGGCCAGGCGGGCAGAGTCCGTCTCGGGCTTCGGGCTGCACGTTTCTTCGTCGGACTCGGGGGTTCTGGGCCGGGTTTTGGCCTCTCGGGCTGAATTCCCACCCTTTGTACATAACGAAGATTTATATTCGTATATGTGGTCTGAGATTGAAGTGCGTTCTTTGAAACTACCTTATCTTGCTATGATAAACTACCAGATGATGCAAATTGGGTTTACATGCTGGAAACGGGGCATGTTATAACAGAGGCTCTTAAAATTCCAGTTGTGATGCTATCCCATAGAATCAGTCACACTTTCTTACCAGTAATGAATCCTCTAGATGAAACGCATAATGATATAGTGGTGATGTGTCACGCAAATAATAACCACTACGTTTTAGTCAAGCTCTAATTGTCGCTCCTCTACTGGAGACACCCGAGTAAGTAACTTGATCTCCCTTCTCTGATGTCACCTAGGACTCCATTAAAAGTTGAGAAGAAGAACCATTCTTCTTTTGACTGTTTAGATAGATTGGGAGCTTTTTCTCAAAACCCTCTCTTTCCACTTAATTGTCTGAGAGAGAGAGAGGTTGTTTTTCTCTTGAGAAAAATCCACACCTTTTCTGTTCTATAATGGTCCTTATATAGAGAAACCCTAATAGGAATCATATTCAGATTAAGATTTAATCCAGACCACAGAAAAGATAAGTCAGAACTCTTTCTGATTGGGAATCCTAGATGGGAGGGATTCCCGTCTAGGGTTTCTCCTTTTTAGTGTGGCCGACCAACATTAGCCCATAAGTGGGCTTGGCCTGGCCTGCCCACTCATATTATGTGGTCAGCCAGATCAACCCATTAATGAGCTTGATCTGTTCGGCCCATAACTTCCTTTTTAGCCATCTCGAGCTTCCCTTTCGAGTCCGGTTCAATCTATCTTTTTGCGCCTATCAAACTAGATCATATCCATCTATATAGGCAAGCTCCAACTAGTCAACACTCTCTGATCAAGACACCACTCTTTGGTGTAATCCGTTGTAGGATCCGGTCTATGTTAGCTGAGGATTACCGAAGTGACCCGACGATCGTAAGCGGCTTCTAGCTAAGCATTATGATCCCTAATTGCACCGGACTAGATGATCTTCCAGATAAATTCATCGTTATCCTAACTAAAAAATTGATCGCATTGCCATCTTGGTCAAAGGACACTCCTTCGGAAGACATCTCCTTCAGACGGAACAGATATATCCTTCAGTCTCCCACTTGTACTTAGAACAAGTGCAATGCTCGATTCCCATGTCTCTTCGTATCTCATCTGATACGTCATATCTTTTCAGACTTTTTTGATCCGGAGAACAACTGTCAAAGCAAATGATTAACTATTACTCCATTTGAGTACGGTCGTACATTTTCCAGTTGCTTCTCCTCATGTGGCCTAGAGATACTTACCCTAACATAGTTATGAGGACATACTTGTACTCTCATTTAACTTCATATCTATCGTGTTATTCCTAGTACCCGCTTTTATAACCTCCTTTGACAGCGCAATGTTTAGAGGTACCAAAGTTTGACATTCCTTTCATAAGATGAGTTGAGCACTCATGTTTAAGGAACCTTTTGAATCTTGCCTATGAGATTTCATGACGTTTTCATAACTTGAAGAAACTCTCATGTTTGTATTATCTAGTGTATATTCCCAATCATGCACCCATGTAGTTAACTTGAATACCATATTCCTATAGCCCATGAAACTGCGCTATCAGTCAATCTCACATGATAGTCTCCGTGAGTCATTATTGTCCATGCAATGACCTAGACTAGGGACTTAATAATGAATCTATTCCAAATTCACTTAGTAGGGTTTCATTTACCAGATCATGTATCTCATAAGCCTACTTGGAATGCTTCATCATTTTGGACTGTCAGTTAAATACTAAACCACGATTTAACGACGAAATAATTAAATTATTTATGATAATAATAGTTTGTAATTTGAGTCTTTCCGTGTAACTCCTTACACCCTCAATTTTAATAGTCTAAGGTGACTGTTTAGTTAATAGATTTTATCTATGCGGATATTTATGGTTATCATCCCGACTAAATGATGATAATCTTTAGTATTCCAATACTAAATTAAAGCTTCTCAAGCTTTAACCTTTATTTGTAAAGTTTTCAACAGTCTTCGCCTGGAACCTTTCCAGCTTACTGTTCTTCCAAGTCAAGATTGTCATCTTATTCTGGAGGTTTGCAACATATGACTTTTCCCTGCTTTATACCGAGAATTTATCATAAGTCTTTCTCAAATACTTTATGATATTTCTCCCAGATCAACTTATCTGGATTTGATTGGTGATGACTATAAATACTCTAAGTATTTAAGACGTCGAGGTGAACGTTGATCATGTCTAACATTAACGATCTTATGCCTTTAGCATAACCACCTTTTCTCATGCACGCTTGCTCATCAGAATATCTCAGATGCTGAAATCTTTCTTTGCTGCGTGCCATTAGACTTGGGAAATACTCTACTTAAGTCTTTCACATTAGACTTTTCAAGACCTTTTCCTAAACAAGTCTTACTTCTCGATCGATTTCTATAGATCTTTGATGCCTAAAAGCCTTTCACCTTTGTGTGGTCCTTTTATTGAGCCAATTCTAAACTGTTTTCAACATCAAGATGTTTTTCTGAATCTCCAGATGTGATCTACATACCGGACCAAAGAAAACTAGGTCACTCCCACTAACCTTCTTGAACTTTTTAAAATTCAAGATTTCTCTTCATTCTCAAAGAAATTAACTCTTGATTACTTTTCCGAATCGAAGATTCCAACTCCTACTTGCTCGCTTCAATCCTTCGATGGATTTTTGAAGCTTGCGTTTGTCACCAGCTTTTAGAAGAGTTGAATCTCCTCCGAATGTGTCATGTACACACTCTTTTGCTTAGTGATTGGTCATTATTGTCTTAAGCATCGTGACTCGAGAGATGGTCTTTTCAGAGTCTAAACCAAGAACTCTATGACCTTTTTTCTAGTCTAGTTCTGGGAAACACTAGTGTTTCCATCCTTGTTCTTTTTTCAAACTCTTTGAAAAACCTATTCTATTTAACATAAATTATCCCGTTAAGCAAAATAGACCAAGTTCCAAACTTGATTTTAAACATGGATTCCATTCTAATCTTATGGCTCCAAGCCATATTTCGGAGTGATTCCGTCATAGCTTTTTGTGTAGGTAGCTCATTTTCTTCTCTAGCAGGATTTTAGTCCCCTGAGACAGATTTATGAGCCTTCAAGGCCTACGACGGGTTTGAACAACTTTGAGACGCTCTCTACCTTTTCTCTCCTGCGAATCTAATTCGACTTATGCGGGAGGATCTCTGAGATATTCTATCTCTACCTCTTTTTCCCTGTCTATCGGTAATGAATAGATAGGAACTGCAATTTCTGACATTCGTATTCCACAGTTCTAAACTATTATACCATTGTCAGTTTGTCGCTCAAATCGAATTTCTTCAATATCTTAAATTTTTCCCACTTGTCTTCTTGGACATAAATCTTATTTCAAGGAAAACACATCAAGAGCAACAGACACTTTATTCTATGATGGGTTGTAGAAGAATCCCCTATATTTCTTTATCTCTTAAAGAAATACTTTGTCTAATATGGTAATGTTAGTTTCGCAATTTCAGATATTAAGAAAAGACCGCTTTAGAACCATTCCAAATCCATACCTTTATGGTGTCTTTTCAGCTTTTGAGGAAATGTGGTTGGGTAGGAAGAACGGCCGTGTTTAGAATATATCCTATAAAGTGTTCGGAAGATTGACATATACCTATCATCAATTGACTCATGTCTAACATGTTTGATTACTCCCACTGAACTCATCATCCATATGATGTGATATTTGGAGCAAGATGAAAAACTATTTCTCAACTTCTTTGATGGTGATCAAATTCTTGACTCAAATATTAATCATCCCGATCCGATTGGGTGAATCATAATTTCTTGTCAAGTTGATTCATTACTTCATCTTGTGCTTGTTTGAACTATTCAAACAATATCGACTTGTGTTTCATGACTAGTTGTTTCCACACTTTCTGAAGTTGTCAGTGCACATGGCAAAGCAATTCCGGTTAACTTGAGTTGACCGGTTTGAATCCTTTGATTATAACTTAAGTACCATTGTTAACCTTTTAGTTCTCCTAGAACCAAATTTGTTAATATCGCACTTGGTTAAAACCTTTGATGTTTTTAGAAGAACATGATAACATTTATTGAGTTCTAACCTAGATCAGTGTCTAAAAGAAGACTTTTGATCCCTTTCAACATCCTTAGCAATTACTTGCTTCTGCTCCCTTTTAGATAATTTATCTTTTCATTCAAGTATGTAATTCCCTTGAGCTTCCACTGAGTTTCACATCCGGTCTTAAATACCTGATGAAGGGAGTCTACTATACTTGTCGAATTAACTTTGTTAACGAAGACACTGATGATGCATAAATTGTGCAGCATTGAATGACGTCAAGGAGTCAAGACTTGACCTGAAGTTCAACGGGTCAACCCGGCTTAAGGTAGCAGGAGCAGAAAGAAGGAATCCTAATTGATGATGCACAAAATGTCCAGACGTTGACTAACGTCCGAAGAGTCAAGATCAGACCCGAAGTCTACTTTGTCAACCCGGCTTAAAGTAGCAGGACAGCTGAGGCCTGATGGTCCACAGAGTACCGAGTATTCTCCTAACAAGGAGGTCGACCGGAAGAAACCAGCCCTACAAAACGCCCTTGGCATGAACAGATCAATCCTGGGATCTTCAAAGGAGTAAGGGGCGTTCGCACAGGTTTGACCAGTGTCTTACACCCAGAACTAGAGAGGCAGCAGCGCCAAGCAACCTACCGACTTAATCCCAAAACTTCCAGAAAGATCTCAGTCGGCTACACATCTCGAAGTGTATAAGCTAGTTTGGACTCCACGTATCTAAAGGAGGAAACTTATCCTTTAGAGTCTATCACATCGGCAAGATATCTACGAAGAATCCTTGAACTTAGGAACTTCACCTTATCAAAGATCCGAGATAGACTCTAAGAGAAACCCTAGATACTCAACAGAGGAAACTTCTCTTTCGGGTTGACGGCAACCGCCTCACCAATGCCACTAATCACAGGCGGCCTAATATCGCCTATAAAAGGCCCCCCACATCGTCCTTCACAGGACACGATCTCTTTACCCGAAAAAGATCACAAGAAACTCAGAGTTCTCATAACTCACCCCCCAAAAGGATCAACCAATATTCATTCTTTCACTGCAAAGAGCACCCTGACTGGCTTGAGCGTCAGAGCGGTTTTCGAACCCTTTGCATGTTTTCTCCCCTCGGGAACAGAGAACATGAGCAAGAGCAAGAAGCAGGAACAAGGAGCAGGAGCAAGAAGCAGGATTAAGGAGCATGAATGAGGAGCTGGAATAAAGAGAAGCAGAGCTGGAAGCAGGAACACTATGCTGAATAATACTCAACATAAAGGAATAATCATACATAACGGAAGCTGTTATGCATCAGCTCCCTTTTTCATGCTGATATAATAGAAGACCAATTTTTGACATCAGCTTTTGGCGCTAGAAGGAGGGGATCCCTCCAGCAAAATCATCAATTCGGTAACCCGAATTCTATTTATTAAACTTTTCAGACTAACTACTTCCCTGAGTCCCTCAGGCAGACATGTCTTCAAGTGACAAACCCCACGAAGATCACCACACAGGCTCCCCAACCCAGTCGAGCTCATGGCCGAGCTAGAACAAGTCAAGGCCGACTACCTTTGAAGGGACGAGGAGGCAAAATGACTGGAGGAAAGCCTCCGCAAAGCTGAGACGGCTAAGAAAGCCGCAGCACCTGAAGAGAGAGAAGAAGCAATCAGGAGGCACGCGCAGAAGCTCTTCTCACCCGGTAATACATTCTCTTCCGGAGCTCTGACTTTACAACCTGTCGACCAGATGCATCTGGAGAATATCTTGGACGAATACGGAGCATTAGACCCCAACAGGCCGTACATCCCTAAAAAGAAGGGGGTTGGCGAAGGGTGCACGGACGACCCAACCGTCTGGGAAGTGCTTATACATCAGGTAGCAGAGCTAACTCGAGAAATAGATAATAAGAGACTGTGGGGGAAAGCAGTAATCCACCAACCCCCTTCTCTGCCGAGAGATATTGGAATCTGAGAAGCCGAAGAACTTCAAGTGCCTAACACTAGACCATTACCACGGTCTGGAGGACCCTGGAGTGTTTATAAACAACTATACTACAGTAATGAACCTATACACGGCCAACCTGAATATATGGTGCGTGGTCTTCACCACCATCCTAAAAGGACCAGCCAAGGCATGGTACCAAGTGCTGGCCCTGGGATCGATCAAGTCTTTTGGACAACTTGCCCAGGTCTTCTGTGACGCCTTCCGAGGAAGCACCACAATCAAGAGAAAAACCAACGAGCTGTTCAAGGAAAAAAATGAGACTTTGGTGATTTATTAGAAGAGATTCTGCAACCTCACGGTGCAGGTCCCCGATCTGGAGCCAAAAGTCGCTTTTGCCGCTTTGTCGGGAGGCCTCAGGCAGGACGATGTCATCAGGGACATCTCTGGCTGGGAACCAGATACTCTTGCAGAGCTGATAGAGAGGGTACATAAATTCATTAGGAGATAAGAAAACTACCGACGAATGAAGGAGGTGGCCAACATCCCGTATGAGGGCGAACCGACCCGAAAGAAAGAACGGGAGGAAGTTAGGCCCCCCAGGGAACGAGAACGAAGCAGGAGACCCAGATCTGACTTCGCTACCTATTCCCCGTTTGTGAAAGGCACGAAGGAAATTTTACATATACTCATAGCGAAAGGAAATGCGGGACTACCCAAACCCAACGATGACAAGGAGGAATTCGGGTTCAGAGACATGACCGCGTGGTGCGCTTTCCGCCGAGGCTACGGTCACAAAACCGACAACTGCCGACATCTCAAAAACCTCATCGAAGAAATGGTGAGGAAAGGTGAGATGGACAAATAGATCTAGAAGGAGCAATGACCCCACAAATACAAGAATAAAAGGTCGTCAAACAGAGCAGGAATCGGGTCTGGGCTGGATTCCAACGAACAGAGCCCGACCATCAAGAAAGCGACCAAAGGCTTAGAGGAGCCAACCGGGGTCATGGGAAACATCAATGCTATCTCAAGAGGACCGACTCTCGGCGGAGCTACCCACCAGGTCTGTTTATCAAACCCAGTGTGGAAACACCACTCATCGTCTTCACCGACGATGACCTAGTGGGGGTAATAACCCCACACGCGGACCCACTAGTGATAACGACAGTAATAGCCAATTGGAGGATAGGGCGCATCCTAGTCGACACAGGAAGCTCGACTGAAGTCATGAGCCAAACATGCTTCCAAAAATTCGGGGTAAGTCTTCACCTTCTCAAATCATATAAGTCTTGCCTGACAAGGTTCGGCGACAATCAAGTCGAAACCGATGGGACAACATCGTTACCCGTACTGATAGGAGAAGGAGAAACGAAGAAAGTGATAATGTTAAATTTCGTCATAGTCGCAAAGATGAATGCCTACAACATCATACTGGGCAGGAACTTCCTGAGAGAGTCAGGGGCGATAATCTCTATGAACCACCTCATGATGAAATTCCCAATCCCGGGAACGAATCTCATAGGAACGGTCAGAGGGAATCAAGAAGTAGCCAGAGAATGTAATAATCTCCCAGAGCTGCGAAATCGTAGGAGGAAATAAAGTGTTCTACGAAGATCCCGCGACAGACTTGCAGGACTGAAAGTCAAGAACCACGTAGGTTACCATCGCTTCTGATTTCCTTTTTATTTTGCGAATAAAGCCGTTAGGCGGGAGAAGTAGCGCTACAAGCTACATATTTTATTAATAAAAAAAATATTTAAGCAAAAAGGCGACGCTATAAAAGGAGGAGTCTTGGCTAAACTCACTTTGCTTCGGCAAAAGCGACGACTCTGGTAGCCATGGCGACGACCAGAGGCCCCAAGGAGGAGTCCTAGTTAAACTCACTTTGCTTCGGCAAAATAGGTTGCTCTGGTAGCTAAGGCGACCAGAAGCCTCAAGGAGCAGTCCTAGTTAGACTAAAACTTTACTCGAGTAAAACTGACCCTTCACCAAGGTCCCAAGGAGACTTCCTAGTTAAACTGACCGTGGTCAAACCTGCAAATCAGGCAGCTCAGGTAGCTAAGGCAATGACCAGAAACCTTATAAGGAGAAGTCCTAGTTAAACTCACTTTACTCGAGTGAAACGCGGCCCCCACTGAGGATCCTAAGGAGAAGTCCTAGTTAACCTACAACCCTGGCAAAGGTAATCGGGGGTATAATGAAAAGTCCTTGCGAAACTAGTCATGCTTAGGCAGACAAATTAACCCTGATAGCGGAAGCAACGACCAGGGATACGGGAGGAGTCCCGTTGAAACTAGTTGTGCTCAAGCCAACGGAACCAGCCCTGGTAGCGAAAGCGACGACCCGGGGCCTAAGGAGAAGTCCTAGCTAAACTAGTTGCGCTCAAGCCAACGAAACCAACTCTGATTGTAAAAGCAACGACCAGGTGTCCAAGGAGAAGTCATAGCTAAACTAGTTGAGTCCAAGCCAACGAAAAACATCCCTGGGAGCAGCGGCCATGATCAGGGGCAAAGTCCATACCCGAAAATCGTTCTAAGCTATGCAGTTACGCTAATTTAGGTTCTGTTTTGCAGAGGGAATTAGTAAGCCTAGGTCATGCTAGAATTAGTAAGCCTAAGCTATGCGATCATTCGGAGCATGCATAGTAAGTTTAGGGAAAATGCATTAGTAAGTGCAGGATTAATTACATTGACAGCTTGTTTTGTGTATACGTCTATATAAAAAAAACAGGAAGGCGCCATTCACGAACAACTACGCATCAGAAGGAGGAGAAGGAGAAGTAGGAAAACCACCAACGTCCACCGAAGCTCTGATAATGACGGCAAGAAGATGACCACCCCCGTGACGGCGAACTAGGAATCCCACAGCCGAAAAAAGAGTCGGTTCAGAGGTGCTCGTGGTACCAGTGAAGGAGTAGACCAGAGGGTAGAGGGGCCTAGCCACAAGCAAGGTAGAAAGATGATCCTCATTCTGCAAGTCTCGAGGACGAAGAACATCAACAAAGCCCTCACCGACCACCTCCATTCAAAAATGTTCGATAGAAGAGTCGATGTCACTCAGAACCATGTAGAAAACGACCTTCACGTCACCACCAGGAGGAGTTCCGCTAACCATTAAAAGAGCTGCTAACCATCGTGAACGGGCGCGACCACCGAAGAGTCGCAATAAATGGCCGCGAATAAGAAGTGGAGGATCGACAGACCTAAACGCGGGAAAATAGAAAAGAAGCACAAAAGCATAAAAGCCAAAAGGTAACTTTTTATTAATTCTTAAAAGGGACCTATTACAGAAGAAATTGCAGAAAAGGACACCGAAGCTACAACAGTACGGTTAGGTCTGTCGATATAAGGGTACTTTTTACTAATTCTTAAAAGGTCACTTTCAGGTCTATTGTAGAAGAAATTTAAAAAAAAAAATGGATATAAAACCCTAAAAAAGAAGTCGAGGGCAAGGAAAAAACCAAAGAACGTGAACGGCTAGAAGAGCAGTCACGCAATTCGGTTGGAGAAAAGCTGAGAAGTTACCAGGTACCCCTTTCCAGAAGAGCTGGCAAGACAAGAAGACAACCGAGGAAAAAATAACCCTCTTGTTGTCATCACCTTACCCTAAGCACCTCAGTTGGAGGCAGCACTGGTAACCCTAGTTCCTTGTGGATTCTACCAAAATGGGACATGGGGTTACCACGACCATTATGGAGAAGTCCACCCTTTACCACGGTCATTATGGAGAAACATCTTTCAAGCATGTAACTAGTATGAAATTAAACAGAGGCCTCATCTCGGATCCTCGGTAGATACAAGGGATAAGGAAAAAGAGTTGGAAAAGAGTGTGAAAGGAAGGATACTTTTGATCAACTTTTGGTGATGAGGAGTTAAAGAACCAAAGAAGGCTATTTATACTGGAAAGGAATAACCAAGAGACTTTTTGAAAACAGATGAAGGGTCATTAAGGCGAAGACCAAACACATCTCGGGAATGCTCAAAGGAATAATGACCAAGGGATACACATAGCTCAAGATCGATCAGGTTTAAAGGGATATCAGCGGGTTTCGAGGAGACGCGTCAACTCTCGCACTAACAAGGCACCACGTGTCCATGCATGCTGAAATAACTGCCGTGTACAACAACCCAAAAGATTAGCACCGAAAACGCGTGATCAGAAGATCAAATACATGATGTCACAGAATCACGCATGGAAAGGAAATTAATTGCTTGAGCAGAAGTCGAAACGTGTCTCGGGAGAACAAACCACGCGTCCAAGGCAAACACAACTTGAATCAGTTCTGGCGAATACAACCTTAGAGAAAAGAGGTTTTACCATCAGCAGTCTTTACCAACTCGGTACAAATCAGCCCAGGAATATGCTGCTTTGGAAAACCAAAAGAAAGACCAAGCTTCACGAAACATCTCTGGTCCAGGTAAAATCCTTGACTTCAGGGTCTTCAATGTTTAAAACACACGAGTTACTTCTACTCCTCAGTCTCATTACTATTGACTAAGGAGTGGCGGGACTCATGATGATGCACAAAATGTCTAGAAGTTGACTAACGTCTGAAGAGTCAAGATCAGGCCCGAAGTCTACTGGGTCAACCCGGCTTAAGGTAGCAGGACAGCTGAGCCGCTGATGGTCCACCGAATATTCTCTGAACTGGCAGGTCGACCGGAAGAAACCAGCCCTGCACAACGCCCTTGGCATAGACAGATCCACCCTGGGATCTCAAAAGAGTAAGGGGGTCCGCACAGGTTCAGCCACTGTCTTACGCCCAGAACTGGGGAGGCAGCAAGGCCAAGCAATCTACCGACTTAATCTCGAAACTTCGAGAAAGATCTCAGTCAGCTACACATCTCGAAGTGTTTAAGCCAGTTTGGACTCCATCTATCTAAAAGAGGAAACTTCTCCTTTAGAGTCTATCACATCGGCAAGATATCTACGAAGAATCCTTGAACTTAAGAAATTCCCCTTATCAAAGATCCGAGATAGACACTAAGAAAAACCCTAGATACTTAAGAGAGGAAACTTCTCTTTCGGTTTGACGACAACCGCCTCACAACCGCCACTAATCACAGTCGACCTAATATCGCCTATAAAAGGCCCCCCATATTGTCCTTCACAGGACACGATCTCTTTACCCGAAAAATATCACAAGAAACTCAGAGTTCTCATAACTCGCCCCCTAAAAGGATCAATATTTATTCTTTTACTGCAAAAAACACCCTGACTCGCTTGAGAGTTAGAGCGGTTTTTGAGCCCTATGCATGTTTTCCCCCTCGGGAACAGACGAACAGGAGCAAGACCAAGGAGGTGGAGCAAGGAGCAAGGAGCAGGAATAAGGAGCAGGAGCGAGGAGTTGGAATAAAGAGAAGCAGAGCAGGAAGCAAAGCTGAAAGCAGGAACACTAGGCTGAATAACACCCAACATAACGGATCAATCATACATAACAGAGGTTGTCATACATCAACTCCTTTTTTCATGGTGATCTAACGGAAGGCCAATTTTTGACATCAACACTAATCAACTCACAGAATATTCGATCATAACGGACGCTGTCATGCATCAAGTCCCTTTTTCATGCTGATATAACGGAAGGTCATTTTTTGACATCAGCATTTGGTGCTAGAGGAAGGGCTTCTCTCCAGCAAAATCATCAATTCGATAACCCGAATCTTTTCCCACTCTCAAAACTAACTGTTTTCCTTAGCCCTTCAGGCAATCATTTCGTCTGACGATCGCATACTACTAGGGATGAGCCCAAAGCGCCCACCATCGACGAACTCCAGACTGACTCAGACAACTAGAGGAATACAGATTACAGAATGAGCAAGAAATGAGGCAGCTACAGGAAAGACTCCGAGCAGCTAGAATCGCTCAGACTAGGGGTGAGATAAATGCCCGAAAACGATATCCGACACGTTAACCCGAGTCCGATAAGGTCCGTGGATGCCCAAGCCCGATGATGGGTAGTACCCACCCAACCCGTTACATTTTAGAGGGCGGGCTCGGGTAAATTGTTCCACCCGACCACCCGCCCAAGTCCGAGCCCGATGGAATGCCCGGTGAGTGCCCGTAAAATGTCTATTATAACTTCAAGTCCCTAAACTAGTTTTATCCGTTGGATGAGATCTGAAGGAGTGTCCCACATCCGTTTGATTAATTGTAACCCTAAATCTATTAATATGTTTAGTAATATATAGTCTTATCTTCCTTAGCCCATTTTTTCTTTTCTTGTGCTTCAACCTTCAGTCCATGAGAAGAGTGAGAGAGATCCAACTTCATCTCTTATTTATGTTTCCTTCCGTTTCCTTTCTTTATCTCACTTTTTCTAGTAACTTCTCCCATTATACTTTATGGTTAGTTTGGTATTGCTTTAGAAGAATGTAACTTCAGAGAAGAAGAAAGACATCACTAGAATTTTTACTTTTCTTTTCTCTCTTTTCTTTTCTTTTTGTATATTGTTTATGGGTTGCTCAAATGTTCTTGTTAACCCTTTTCTCTTCTATGTATATATATTTGTACAGATCTAAACATGATCTACGTAGATTGGTATATGATATTTGTATACTTACCAGACCTATCTAGATTGGTATATATATATATATATATATATATATATATATATATATATATCATGTAATAGAAATAGTCGATGTAAATCAAAGTTGAGTATATATTTGTGTATCAAAATATGAATAACATACTTGCAAAATTGTTGAATGCAGATTTTTTTAGGGTTTAGATTTATAAAATTGTTTAGATTAGAAAAGCTTATTTTGGATTGAAAATATCAGTCACGAAGCCCGATGCCTGCCTTGCTCGAATCCCGGCTAACCCGATATTTTAGTGGGCTTGGGCGGGCTTTAAGCAGAGGAGATTTCAGAAAAGCCCGCCCGAGTCCACCCGAGAACCCGAGTGGGCAGAGTAGAAATTTACTCGACCTGCCCGAGCCCGACTCAGAACTACCCGCGGGCGTCCATACCCGCACGATTCCCACCCCTAGCTCAAACAAAAGTAATAATGGAAGAAAGAATGGAAACAGTCAAAACCGGGCACGAAAGTTTTTCTTCACACCCGGAAGCACATCCTCTCACAAACGAACTACCTGACAAGTAGTCGCCCTCAACCAGAGGCACCCGACGACGTCAGGATATGAGACTTCAATCGTCGGAGCGCCCAGCTCTGAACAAGTGTCCTGAAAAGACTGAGAGCCGATATGAACGCACGAGCGAGCCGACCTTGGATGAAATACTAGCGTGGCACATGTCAGAGCTAATCCAAAAACTAGACAATGAATCAGAAACTCTGATAGAAGAGCTCGCGTGGCAAAAAGAGCTTGACAAACACCACAAAAAAATCGTCAGTGCGAACAGAAGGGCAGTCCCCGAGCCACGGAGATAAAGGATCCTCGAACGAAGGACATGATCGACACCAGGAGCAATGAAAAACATCAGTACCTAGCCGGAGGCCCAACCTTCATAAGAAGCGCAAAACATAAGCTGATCAAATACACCGGTGAGATCGAGATACCGCCGGCCCAATCCAACGAGAAGGCACCACCAATCTTATTCACAGATGACGACCTGAAAGGAGTAGTCACCCCCTACACCGATGCGCTCGTGATAACAGCAATGGTGGCTAACTGAAACGTTGGACGAACTCTGGTCGATACAGGAAGTTCGACCGAGGTCATGAGCAAGGCATGCTTCTAGAAGCTGAAGGTAAGACCTCAACAACTTATACCCTATGAATCATGTCTGACGGGATTCGGCGATAATCGAGTCAACACAGAGGGGATAGTAGCATTGCCGACAAGTTGCATGCTTACAACATCATCTTAGGGAGAAACTTCCTGAGAGAATCCATTGCTGTTGTCTCTATAAATGATCTGATGATAAAATTCCCAATCCCGGAAACAAGCCTCGTGGGAACAAATCAGGGAAACCAGGGGATAGCCCGGGAATGCTACTTAATCTCGACACAGAGCTGCAGAAGAGAAGTGGTCACCCCAGTCAGCACTTGAAATAAGGGAGCTTTTTACGACGACTCCACAACATACCTGCTAGAGTGAGGCATAAATCGCCTAGGTGGGACTAACCACTTCCTTAACCATTTCCTTTCAACTTATCTTATAATAAGACCAGTAGGCTACCATGTAACAGTAGCTACAATACCTATTAATAAATAACGCTTTCTAAAAAACAAGTATTATTCAAGGAGAAGTCCTAGTTAAACTAGTCGTGCTCAAGGCGACAAAACAACCCTTGTAGCTGATGATGCATAAAATGTCCAGACGTTGACTAATGTCTGAAGAATCAAGATCAGACCTGAAGTTTACTGGGTCAACCCGGCTTAAGGAAGCAGGGCCGCTGAGCCCTTGATGGTCCACCGAATATTCCCCTAACTGGGAGGTCGGCCAGAAGACACCCGCCCTGCAAAACGTCCTTGGCATGGACAGATCAACCCTGGGTCTTCAGAGGAGTAAGGGGGGTCCAAACAGATCCGGGCAATGTCTTACGCCCAGAACTGGGGAGGCAGCAACGCTAGGCGATCTACCGACTTAATCCCGAATCTTCCAAAAAGATCTCAGTCGGCTACACATCTCGAAGTGTTTACGCCAGATTGAACTCCACGTAACTAAAGGAGGAAATTTCTCTTTTAGGATATAATAAAAAAAAGAAAAAAAAGAACAGGGAAACACAAGCGACTACGCATCGAAAGATGGGGAAGGAGCAGCAGGAGGACCGCCAACGACCACCGAGGTTTTGATAATCACGACAAGTAACCGACCACCCCCACGATGGCGAACCAAAAACCCGACGGTTGAAAAAAGAGCAGGTTCAGAGGCATTTCTGATGCCGGTTAATGAATAAACCAGGGGATAGAGAGGATTGGCTACGGCCAACGCTGAAAGATTGTCGTCATCTAACAAGTCCCGAGGACGAAGAACCTCAATAAAACCTTCATCAGCCACTTCCATGCATAAAGTTTCAACAGAAGAATCGTTGTCGTTGAGGGCCATGTAAGAGGCCACCCCTATGTCGCCACCAAGAAGAGTTCCATTAACCATTAGGAGACTCATGGAGAAAGTTGCAAAATACTCGTACTGTATTTTCAGGCATATTTATAGCACGAAGGGCAGTTATGAATGGACATGGTCACCGAAGAGTCAAAAAGAACATAAGTGAATGTAAGACCAACAGATTGACGCGCAAAAAGGAAATATCAAGAGAAGAAACATAAAGAGGAAAATTAATTCCAATAATTCTCAAAGCAGGGCCTATTATAGAAGAAATTGCGAAAAAGGACACCAAAGCTACAATAGGCATTCAGGCCTATTACAGAAGAAATTGCTAAAAATAAAAGAAAAAGAAGTCGAGGGCAAGTAAAAAAACAAAGAACGTGAACGGCCAGAAGAGCAATCACGCAATTCGGCTGAAGAAAAGCTGAGAAGCTACCAGGTACCCTTCTCCAAGACAAGAAGACAATCGAAGAAAAAATAACCCTCTTGTCGTCATCACCTTGTCCTGAGCACCCCAGTTGGAAGCAGTACTGGTAATCCTACTTCCTTGTGGAATCTACCAAAATGGGACATGGGGTTACCACGGCCATTATGGAGAAGTCCACCCTTAACTATCTCCATTGTCGAAAAACATCCTTCAAGCAGGTAACTGGTATGAAATCAAACAGGGGCCTCATCTCGGATCTCTAATGAAAACAGATGGTAAGGAAAAAGAGTTAGAAGAATATTTGCAATGGGAGGACTTTCTCGGATTTTTGATGATGAGGAGTTAAAGAACCAAAGTAGGTTATTTATACTGGGAAGGAATAGCCAAAGGGCTTCTCGAAAACAGATAAAAGGTCATTAAAGCGAAGACCGAACGATCCTCGGGAACGTTCAAGGGAATAATGACTAAAGGATACACAAAGCTCAAGATGGGTGAGATTCGAGGGGATATCGGCGGGTTTCGAGGAAACACGTCAACTCCCCCACTGAGGAAACGCCACGTATCCACGCATGATGACGGAACTGCCGTGCGCAGTTACCTAAAGGTGTACCGCCGAAAGCGCGTGATCAGAAGATCGGATATATGACGTCACAAAATCGGGTATAAAAGGGAAATCAGCTGCTTAACCAGAAGTCGAAACGTGTCTCGGGAGAACAAACCACGCGTCTTTCAATACAAAACCCAAGTCAGTTCTGGCAAGAACAACCTCAGAGAAAAGAGGTTTTACCGTCAGCAGTATCCATCAGCTCGGTGTAAATCAGCTCAGAAACACGCAACTTTGGGAAACCAACTGAAAAACCGAGCTACGAGAAACAGCTCTGGTCTAGGTAAAATCCTTGACTTCAAGGTCTTCAATGTTTAAAACACACGAGTTACTTCTACTCCTCAGTCTCATTACTTTCGACTAAGGAGTGGAGGGACTCATGATGATCCATAAAATGTCTAGACGTTGACTAACGTCTGAAGAGTCAAGATCAGATTTGAACTCAACAAAGTCAGGCCGGCTTAAGGCAGCAGGACCGCTGAGCCCCTGATGGTCCACCGAATGTTCCCCTAAGTGGGAGGTCGACCAGAAAGAACCAGCCCTGCAAAACGCCCTTGGCATGAACATATCGGCCCTAGGGTCTTCAAAGGAATAAGGGGGGTGCACACAGGTTCGGCCAATGTCTTACGCCCAGAACTGGGGAGCCAGCAGCGCCAAACGATCTACCGACTTAATCCCGAAACTTCTAGAAAGATCTCAGTCGGCTACACATTTCGAAGTGTTTAAGCCAGCTTGGACTCCACGTATGTAAAGGAGGAAACTTCTCTTTTAGAGTCTATCACACTGGCAAGATATCTATGGAAAATCCTTGAACTTAGGAACTTCTACTTATCAAAGATCCGAGATAGACTCCAATAGAAACCCTAGATACTCAAGGGAGAAAACTTTCCCCTCGAATTGACGGCAACCGCCTCACCACCGCCACTAATTACAGTCGGCTTAACATCGCCTATAAAAGGCCCCCCATATAGTCCTTCACAGGACACGATCTCTTTACCCTAAAAAGGTCACAAGAAACTCAGAGTCCTCATAACTCACCCCCCAAAAGGATCATTCAATATTCATTCCTTTACTGCAGACGAACATGAGCAAGGAGCGGGAGCAAGGAGCGAGGAACAGGAGCCAGGAGCTGGAACAAAGAGAAGCAGAGCAGGAAGCAGAGCTGAAAGCAGGAACACAGAGCTAATCAATCCCCAACATAACGAAGGATTCATACATAACGGAAGTTGTCATGCATCAACTTCCTATTTCATGTTGATCTAACGGAAAGCCATTTTTTGACATCAGCAGGAGCCAGAGCTGCCAATCCCAACAAGGACATGCTCGATGATCACTTGAGGTTCAGAGATAAGCGGAGTCAACAATTCAACCGCCAAGAGGAGCGCAAGAATAACTCATAGCCCCACAACACACTCAACTTATGCTCCATCACCAGCTTGTACTGATCAGATCATCAGCTTCGTAGACAATGAAGTCACAGGGCTCGTCAACCCTCACCATGACGCTCCCGTCCTATCTCTCACAATTGCTAACGTTCTGGTAAAGAGAATTTTAATTGATAAAGGATCATTCGCTAATGTATTGTTGCTACATGCTTTACAGGGTATGGGCTTAGACGAGACGAGCATATGTCATCGGTCGACCGTACTCATTGGCTTTAGTGGTGAACAGAAGCAGACCTTGGGGGAAGTATCTCTACCTGTTTACGCAGGAGTGGCGGGACTCATGATGATGCATAAAATGTCTAGACGCTGACTAATGTCTGAAGAGTCAAGATCAGACCTAAAGTCTACTAGATCAAACCGGCTTAAGGCAGCAGAACCGCTGAGCCCCTGATGGTCCACCGAATATTCCCCTAAGTGGGAGGTCGGCCGGAAGGAACCAGCCCTGCAAAACAACCTTGGCATGAACAGATCGGCCCTAGGGTCTTCAAAGGAATAAGGGGGGTCCACACAAGTTCGGCTAATGTCTTACGCCCAGAACTGGGGAGGCAGCAGCGCCAAGCGATCTACCGACTTAATCCGAAATTTCTAGAAGGATATCACTCGGCTACACATCTCGAAGTGTTTAAAACAGCTTGGACTCCACGTAGGGGTGTACACGAACCGAGCTCTTAACGAGCTGCTCGAGCTCGGCTCGACTATTGCTCGTGCTCGACTCGAATATTAACGAGCCCGAGCTTAACACGAGCTCAAAATCAAGCTCGTTTACATAAACGAGCCGAGCTTGAACATTCTTTAATGTATCACGAGCTACTCGTGAACAGCTCGTTTAACATACTCTTATAATAGTATAGTACATAATTACGTATCAATATTGAAACTTGTACATGAAATATCAACCATTAAAGAATTATCGGAATATGAATCATTAATCATTATTATTGTATGAGACAAATGATCGTTGAAGTATTTTGATGATTTATAAAGTTTTAATTTGAAGTATTTTGATAAACGAGCTTAAAACAATGCGAGCTCGAGTTCGAGCTCGAGCTCTTTCAAACTTATACGAACCGAGCTTGAACAAGTGGACAATTACTCGAACGAGTTCGAGCTCGAGCTCGACAGTCAAATACACGAACCGAGCTTGAACATCTTACTACTCGGCTCGGCTCGACTCGAGTACACCCCTAGTCTCCACGTATCTAAAGGAGGAAACTTCTCCTTTAGAGTCTATCACACCAGCAAGATATCTACGAAAAAATCCTTAAACTTAGGAACTTTCACTTATCAAATATTCGGGATAGACTCCAAGAGAAACCCTAGATACTCAAGGGAGGAAACTTTCCCTTCGGATTGACGACAACCGTCTCACCACCGCCACTAACCGCAGTCGGCTTAACATCGCCTATAAAAGGTCCCCCACATCGTCCTTCACAGGACACGATCTCTTTACCCTAAAAAGGTCACAAGAAACTCAGAGTTCTCATAACTCGCCCCCCAAAAGGATCATTCAATAATCATTCCTTTACTGCAAAGAACACCCTGACTGGCTTGAGCGTCGGAGCGGTTTTCGAACCCTTTGCAGGTTTTCCCCCCTCGGGAACAGACGAACAGGAGCAAAGTGCTGGAGCAAGGAACAAGAAACCGAAGCGAGGAGTAAGGAGCTGGAGCAAGGAGCGAGGATCAGGAACCAGAAGCTGGAACAAAGAGAAGCAGAGTAGAAAGCAGAGCTGGAAACAAAGCTGAAAGCAGGAACACAAAGCTAATCAATCCCCAACGTAACAGTGGATTCAAACATAAAGGAGGCTGTCACGCATCAACTCTCTATTTCATGCTGATCTAACGGAAAGCCATTTATTAACATCAACAGATTTGACAAATGTCAGAGGTTCGCACAAACTTCTCACCTCCTTCCAGAAAAGTTAAATTCCATATTATCACATTGGCCTTTTATGAAATGGGGCATGGACATAGTGGGAAAACTTCCCACCGCCCCAGGCCAGCGCGTTTATATATGTTGGCTATGACCGACTATTTTTCTAAGTGGATCGAAGTCGAGGCCTTCCGCCAAATAAAAGACAAAGAAGGCATGAGTTTTATGTGGAAGAATATAATTTGCAGGTTCGGAGTACCGAAAGAGATCGTTACCGACAACGGGTCCCAATTCTTAAGTTTTTCCTTCCAAGACTTCTGCAAGGATTGGGGATAAAGCTCAGCTTCTTAACCCCACGATATCCTCAAGCCAATGGCGAAGCCGAATCTTCCAACAAAACTGTCATGAACTCTTTAAAGAAGAAACTAGAGAAACCTAAAGGAACTTGGGCAGACCAACTACCAGCAGTACTGTGCGCTTATCGCACAACTCTACGGACGCCAACAGGTGAGACCCCTTTCTCATTAGCTTATGATTCTGAAGCTGTAATCCCAGCTGAAACAAAAGTTCCTACCGCACGGTACCAATGGACAGAAGAAGACAACAATTGGGTCGAGCTTAACCACAACCTTGACATAATTGACGAGCTAAGAGACAGGGCGGCCATTAGAAACGCCGTCTATCAACAAAGAGCAACCTCTCACTATAACAAAAATGTCCGACTCAAATCCTTCAAAGCTGTAATCCAGATGTTGACTAACGTCTGAAGAGTCAAGATCAAACCTGAAGTCTACTGGGTCAACCCGGCTTAAAGCAGCAGGACGGTTGAGCTTCTGATGGTCCACCAGATATTCCCCTGACTGGGAGGTCGGCCATAAGAAACCAGCCCTACAAAGTGTCCTTGGCACCGACAGATCAGCCCTGGGGTCTTCAGAGGAGTAGAAGGGGTCCACACAGATCCGGCCAATGTCTTACGCCCAGAACTGGGGAGGCAGCAGCGCTAAGCGATCTACCGACTTAATCCCGAATCTTCCAGAAAGATCTCAGTCGGCTACACGTCTCGAAGTGTTTAACTCATCTTGAACACCACGTAACTAAAGGAGGAAACTTTTCCTCTGGAATCTATCACATCGGCAAGATATCTACGAAGGATCCTTGAACTTAGGAACTTCCACTTATCGAAGATCCGAGATAGACTTTAAGAGAAACCCTAGGTACTCAAGGGAGGAAACTTCCCCTTTGGTTTGACAGCAACCGCCTCACCACCGCCACTAATCACAGTCAGCCTAACATCGCTTACAAAAGGCCCCCCACATCGTCCTTCAGAGGACACGATCTCTTGACCCCAAAGAAGATCACTAGAAACTCAGAGTTTCCACAACTCGCCCCCAAAAGGATCAATCAATATTCATTCTTTTACTGCAAAGAGCACCCTGACTGGCTTGAGCGTCATACGATTTTCGAACCTGCTGATGTCGAAAATTGGTCTCTCGTTAAATCTACATGAAAAAGGGAGTTGATGCATGACAGCCTCCGTTATGATGGTATACTCTGTTGTGAGAGGAGAGATTCCTTTGTTCAGCCCTGGTTCTCTACTCTGCTTCTCTGGTCCAGCTCCTCGCTCCTTGCTCCAGTTTCTCGCTCCTTACTTCTTGCTTCCTGTTCGCTTGTTCCCGAGGGGGAAAACCTGCAAAGGGTTCGAAAACCGCTCCGACGCTCAAGACAGTCAGGGTGCTCTTTGCAGTAAAAGAATGAATACTGATCGATCCTTTTGGGGGGTGAGTTGTGGGAACTCTGAGTATAAGGTGATCTTTTCGGGTTGAAGAGATCGTGTCCTGTGAAGGACGATGTGGGGGGCCTTTTATAAGCGAAGTTAGACCGACTGTAATTAGTGGCAGTGGTGAGGCGGTCGCCGTCAAACTGTAAGGGAAATTTCCCCTTTAGCGTATCCAGGGTTTCTCTTTAAGTCTATCCCAGATCTTTGATAAGCGAAAGTTCCTAAGTTCAAGGATACTTTGTATATATCTTGCCGGAATGATAGACTCTAAAGGAGAAGTTTCCTCTTTTAGATACGTGGAGTTCAATCGGGCTTAAACACTTCAAGATATGTGGCCGACTGAGATCTTTCTAGAAAGATCGGGATTAAGTCTTTACGTCGCGCAGCGCTGAGATCTCCCCAGTTCTGGGCCTAAGATATGGGCCGAACCTGTGGAGTCCCCCTTTTTCCTTTCGAGACCCCAGGGCTGATCTATCCATGTCAAGGGCGTTTTGTGCAGAGCTGGTTTCTTCCGGCCGACCTCCCAGTTAGGGGAAAATGTGGTGGACCGTTAGGTATTTAGCTGTCCTGCTGCCTTAAGCCGAGTCGATCCATGAGACTTCAGGTCTGATCTTGACAGTAAAGAGACTAAGGAGTAGAAGTAACTCGTGTGTTTTTACTTTATTTGAGGACCTGAAGTCGAGAGTGATACCTGTGAAGGGATTTTATACCCTTATACTAGTGTTTATAGCGTATAACGACATCTAATGTCTAACACTAGTATCCCCAAGATCATCATGCAAAATTAGTAATTTACTAATAAGAAGATAGTAGATTACCTTAATCGCTATTTCCTTCGAGCTAGTTGAATAGATTAAAGAAGACCAAGAGCTTCAAACGTAGCTCCTCTACTTGGGACACCGAATAGTGTATTTAATCTCCCTCCTTGAAAGCTCGCTAGCACTCCAATGGTGGTTTGATAATAAGAAGACCTTCTTCTTGCTTGACTAGAAGATAGCTTGGGAATTAGCTCACTTTCTCCTTTCTACTTGATGTGGTAGGGTAAGAAAGCTTGGAGAGAAATTCCACATGTTATTCTCTGCCTTAAGAGTGTTTAAATAGAACCCTAATAAGAATCCACCTCCTTTTAGGTTTCCTAAAACACCTTTAGAATAAGATTTAGGGAAATTGTCGAAAATAGTAACTATTGATATTTTCTCAATTCCCTAAAGAGGAGGTATCCAAACACCACGAAAATTGGCATATATAATGCTTATTATATCAGCAACTAACCCTCCAAAATTCAGCCCAATCCGAGTACTAGAATACCCGAATCGGTCTAGGCCCAAAACCCTTATTTCGGGTCTTTTTGCTATCTTTTGCCCAAATTCTATTTAGGCCTGTGAGATATGTTTATGGAACATTCCCAATGTTATATCACACTCCCACTAGTCATATCATCCGATTAACTCTCCATTCTTATGTTTAACCCGATGTAGGATCCGATCGAAGTTAGCCGCGAATTACTTCGTAATTCGACGATCGTAGTTGGTTTCTAGCAAAACACTACGACCCCTAAATCAATCGGACTTGATGATCTTCTTCATCAATTGTCCTAGCCGACATATTGCTCGCATTTCCATCTTGGTCGAAGGACATCTCCTTCAACTCCTGCACGAGGGCCCTATGGAACAGTCCTAGTTAAACTGAACTTTGGTCGAGTAAAACTGACCCTTCACCAAGGTCCTAAGGAGAAGTCCTTGTCACACTGATCGGCTCAAGCCGGAAAATGAGGTATCTCCGGTAGCTACGGCTACGACCCGAGGCCTCGCAAGGAGAAGCCCTAGTTGAACCTAGACTCTTTACTCGAGTAAAATGTGCTCCCTGAGGATCCCCAAGGAGAAGTCCTAGTTAAACTACAGCCCTGGCGAAGGTGACTGGGGGTATAAGGAGAAGTCCTTGTGAAACTATTCATGCTTAAAATGAGGAAGACAACCCTGGTAGCTAAGGAAACGACCAGGGGCACGGGAAGGGTCCCGGCGAAAACTAGTTGTTCTTAAGCCAACGAAACCAGCTCTGATAGCGAAAGCCACGACCAGAGGTCTAAGGAGAAGTCCTAGTGAAACTAGTCGAGCTCAAGCCGACGAAACCATCTCTGGTAGCGAAAGCCACAACCAGAGGTCTAAGGAGAAGTCCTAGTGAAACTAGTCGTGCTCAAGCCGACGAAACCAGCTCTGGTAGCGAAAGCCACGACCAGAGGACTAAGGAGAAGTCCTAGTGAAACTAGTCGTGCTCAAGCCGACAATACCAGCTCTGGTAGCGAAAGCCATGACCAGAGGACCGAGGAAAAATCCTAGTTGACTAACCATGCTCGAGTCAAAACGACCAGCGCTGGTTGTTCAAGCTACGATCAGAGGTTAAAGGAAAAATGTTAAGACCAAGCTAATAAACAGCCCTAAGAGCAATAGCCATGATCAGGGGCATAATTTGGGCTCGAAAATCACTATGATTTACAGAGCCACGCTAACTCGGGTCTTATTTTGGAGAAGGAAATAGTAAGCTTAGGGCATACTAGATTAGGTCTGAAATTGTACTCTTGCAGGTGCAATCATTCGGAGCATGCGTAGTAATATTAGGAAATTGCATTAGTAAGTATAGGATTAATTACACTAACTATTTGTGTTGATTACATGCATATATAAAATAGGAAAACACAGCTCGGCGGCGAGCCGTTAGTCGCCAGAAGAAGAAGGAGAAGAAGGACCGCCAATGTCCACCGAAACCCTTATCATCACAGCCAGAAGACGGCCACCCCCACGACGACGAACCAAGAATCCTACGGCGGAAAAGAGAGCCGGTTCAGAGATACTTGTGGTACATGTCAAGCAGTAAACCAAGGGATAAAGAGGCCTGGATGTGCTTAAGGTAGAGAGGCGGTCATTGTTCAGCAGATCATGTGGACGGAGAACATCGACGAAACCTTCGCCAGCCACCTCCATGCAAAAGTAGTCAATAGAAGAATCTTCGTTGTTTAGAACCATGTAGAAAGCAACTCTATCATCGCTGTCAGGGAGAGTTCCGCTAACCATTAGAAGAGCCATGGTGAGATACAGAGGAGTCAGTCGTATCTCCACGCTTACTTATAGGCCAGAGGAGTCGAGATAATGGGGTGTAATCAACGAAGAGTCGTGGCGAACAGTCGCGGTCAAAAAATAAAACAGACTTGAACGTAGGAAATAATTCGCAGCGCAAGAGTATAAAGGAAAAAGGTAACTCTTTACTAATTCATAAGAAGGATCTATTACAGAAGAAATTACAAGAAAGGATACCAAAACCACCACTGGCGCTTGGGTATATTACAGAAGAAATTACAAAAAGCCCCAATTGTTCAGGGAAAGGAAAAACCGGAGCTAAAAGGGCAGTCACATGTCTTGGCTGGAGAAGGAGATGAAAGGCTACCAGGTACTCCTTTCCAGAGGCGCAGTCAAGGCCAGAAGACAACCAAGGACAAAGAAGCCCTTCGGACATCATCACCTTGTCCTGAGCACCTAAGCTGGAGAAATTTCTGGCGATCCTTACCCTCCTTCGGGCTCAAACAAAACGACGCGCGAGGTTATCACGGCCATTATGAAGGAACCCATCCTTTATCACGGTCATTATGAAGAAACATTCCTCAAAGTAGGCGACTGGTATAAACTCGAACAAAGGCCTCATCTCGAATCCTTGATGAACGCAGGAAGAAGGAAATCAGAAGACAACGTCAGAAGAAGGACCCCCCCAAAATCGTCTTTCAAACTTTCAGTGATGAAGAGTTGAAAGGCCAAAGTAGGCTATTTATAGCAGGAGAGGATAACCAAGGGACCTCTCGAGAAACAGATAAAGAGCATTAAAGGCGAGGATTAGACGTGCCTTGGAAACATTTAGCGAAATAATGACAAAGAAAGGTGAGCGGCTCAGGGACAACGGTTACCAATGGAATTTTAGCGGGTCTCGAGAAGACGTGTTCCATCCGCCAGTCACGACGCTCCACGCGTCTGTGCATGATGGAACAAGCATTCGTGCGCAGTAACCTAAAAGATCAGTGCCGGAAATAAGTGATTTAAGAATCAAGTCAATGACGTCACAAAATCACGCATGGAAAAGATTAATTACTTACGCAGAAGACGAAACGTGTCTCAGAAGACTAAACCACACGTCAGAAGAAGAACACAGCTGGGATGGCTCTGGCCGAAACAACCCTTGGTCGAAAATACCTCCACTCAGCGCAATATTAAGTTCCACTAAACAACCCAGGTCCAGGTAAGACCCAAAGAGTTTCTCGATACAACTCTGGGACAGGTAATACTCTCGACTTCAGGCCTTCAAATAAAGTAAAAAACAAACGAGTTACTTCTACTCCTTAGTCTCTTTACTTTCAACTAAGGAGTGGCGGGACTCATGATGATGCATAAAATGTTCATCCATTGACTAACGACTGAAAAGTCAAGATCAGACCTGAAGTCTCTTGGAACGACTCGGCTTAAGGCAGCAGAACAGCTAAACATATGACGGTCCACCATACGTTCCCCTAACTGGGAGGTCGACCGGAAGAAACCAGCTCTGCATTAAACGCCCTTGGCATTGACAGATCAGCCCTGGGATCTTAAGAGGAATAAGGGAGGTCTCCACAGGTTCGGCCCATATCTTACGCCCAGAAATAGGGAGATATCAACGTTGCGCGACCTAACGACTCAATCCCGGACTTTCCAGAAAGATCTCAGTCGGCCACACATCGTGAAGCGTTTAAGCTCGATTGGACTCCTCGTATTCGAAAGAGGAAACTTCTCCTTTAAAGTCTATCACCTCGGCAAGATATATACGAAGTATCCTTGAACTTAACAACTTTCGTTTATCAGAGATACGCAAAAGAGGTAACCTCCCTTACGGTTTGACGGCCACCGCCTTACAACCGCCACTAACCACAGTCGGTCTAACTTCGCCTATAAAAGGCCCCCACTTCGTCCTTCACAGCACACGATCTCTTCGCTCCAGAAAGATCACCCCATACTCAGAGTTCTCACAACTCGCCCCCCAAAAAGGATCGATCAACATTCATTCTTTTACTGCAAAGAACACCCTGACTGTCTTGAGAGTCGGAGCGGTTTTCGAACCCTTTGCAGGTTTTCCCCCCTCGGGAACAGACGAACATGAACAACGAGCAACATTCATTCCTAGAAAGATAAATACCTTATTCGCTAGTTTTCCCTCGAACCTTTCCAATTACTTATGAGAAGACCAAGAGATTCAAGCGTAGCTCCTCTACTTGGGACACGAGCAATCAACTTGATCCCCCACCTTGTTGTTTAGCTAGCACACAATGGTGGTTGGAAGAAGAACTCCTTGATATGGTAGAGTAAGAAAACTTAGAGAGAAATTTCACCCCTTATTCTCTGCCCTAAAAGTGTTTATATAGAACCCTAATGAGAATACACCTCCTCAAAGGTTTCCTAAAACACCCTTTAGAATAAGATTTAAGGAAATAGTCGAAAATAGCATCTAATGATATTTTCTCAATTCCCTAATGAGGAGGTGTCCAAAAACCACGAAATTTTGCATGCGTACTACTGGATATGTAAGAAATCTCCCCTCAAAATTTCAGCCCAATCCGAGCCCTAGAAGTGCCCGAATCGCCTAAGGCCCTAAAACCCTGTTTTTGGCCTTTTTTTTACTATCTTTGCCTAATTCCTTTTTAGGCCTATGATATATGTTTATGGTACATTCCCATTGTTATATCTCACTCCCACTAGTCATATCCTAGATCAATTTGACACTCTTATGTGTAACCCGTTATAGGATCCGATCGAAGTTAGCCGCGAATTACTTCACAATTCGACGATCGTAGTTGGTCTCTAGCTACAACTCTACGATCCCTAAATCAATCGGGCTTGATGATCTTCCACATCAATTGTCCTATCCGACAAATTGTTCGCATTGTCACCTTGGTCGAAGGACGTCTCCTTCAACTCCTTCAGACTCCCACTTGGACTTAGAACAAATACAATGCTCGATTCCCATGTCACTTAGTATCCCATCTGATACGTCACATCATCCAAAATTTCTTGATCTCGAGTACAACTGTCAAAACAAATGATTAACTTTTAATCCATTTGAGCACGGCCATGCATTTTCAGTTGTTGCTCGTCAAGTGGCCCGAGGACACTGCATCCTAACATGGTTAGGAGGACATAATCCATTCTTGCGCTCCCACTCAACCTCATGTCTATCCTGTCCTTCCCAGTTTCCGTTTCTATAACCTCCTTTTATGGCGCGACGTTTAACGGAACCAAAGTCAGACATTCCTTACATAAGATTAGCTGAGCACTCATGTTTTAAGGAATCTCTTCAATCTTGTCTTTATGAGAAGTTTGACGATTCATCATTCTTTGGATGAACATCTCATGTTGAGGGTTATTCCAGCGTATAATCCCTATTATGCACCCACGTAGTCGAATCGAATACACTATTCCTATAGCCCATGAAACTGCGTTATCCCATCGACTCCCGTACTAGTCTTCGTGAGTCATTGTTGTCCATGCAATGACCTGGACTAGGGAATTGATAATGAATCACTCCAAGTTCACTTAGTAGGATTTCATTCATCAGATCACGCATCTGACAAGCCTACTCGGAGTGCTTTCTTTATCTACGGACTGTCTCTTAAATACCAAACCAAATTTTAAAGACAAAAATAAAATTCCTTTTATTTTACTTATCAAATGTAAGTAATTAGGTACATAAACTCTTAATTTTATGAATCCAAATTACATTTGTTGCCATTCCCCAATGCGCTTTATACCTATGCCCCTCATGTGTGACTCATGTTTGGGCTGAGGTAACGGTTTAGTCAACGGATCTGCAACATTGTCATCCGTGTGAACCTTGGAAATGACCACATCTTTTCTCTCTATGATTTCTCTAATCAAGTGGTACTTCCTTTGGATATGCTTGGATTTTTTATGTGCTCTTGGTTCCTTGGCTTGGGCTATCGCTCCATTGTTGTCACAATAGAGAGTCACTCCCTCTTCTATGCCAGGTACGACACCAAGTTCTATTATGAACTTCTTTATCCAAACTCCTTCCTTTGCAG
>BEHA01000650.1:1202751-1231244 GCA_002897215.1 Eschscholzia californica subsp. californica | reverse complement strand
ATGAGGTGGTAGAGAGAGGTGATGAGATGAAGGAGCCTCTTTTTATAGCATCTTCTAAAATTAGAAGCCCCTTAGCAATAAAAAAGAAACATAAAAGTCAATCTTATTTGACTAGTTTTAAGAAAAGTCTTTATTTCCCGGAGAATTTTCTTTATTCCCCAAAGCCGCAACCTAAACTAAACGTTGTACAATGAATTTTTTCTCTCTATCATTTTAGGCTAGGCATGCTCATTAGAGTTTTTGTTCTTCACCCTAGTCCGTTTGATGACTGAGAAACTAAATATTCAATATGATATAATATTAAGATCCAGACAGTCGATTAAGGTTTAACATTTCACTATGTTTTTTGTTGTTATAAAATTATAATTGAAGTCTTAAGATAGAATAAATAATTTTTTTTGTTTATCAGTGATTGTGAGATCTTAAACTAGATTTTTGATAAAAATTAAATTTAAAATAATTTTTCAAAATAATTTTTTTCCTACGACTACTTTATTTAAAGTACTATTGTATTCATTTATGGTTTCATCTACGGAGTGATAAATTATCTTGCACTTTGTTCATTTTTTTTATAACTTATTATTGCACGAATGCCCCATATTCAAATTTCGCACATGGCCCCATAATTCTCAGGCACGACCCTGATTATATCTTCTTCAATTTTGAAGAACAAAAAGAAGAACAATTATACCTCACCAACATATTATATTCATTATATATGCCTTTGTCTAAGTCGATATCTTTGTTTAAATCGATGGCCTCGTTTAAGTCGATGTTTTCGTTTAAGTCGATGTTTTCGTTTAAGTTTAATTCGATATTTTCGTTTAAGTCGATGCCTTCGTTTAAATGAAATGACTCTTCTTTCTTAATGCAGGTTGTCCCATTCTTCATTAATGGTGGTTCCTCATCCATGAGATTTTGAGGCATCATTGAAGGCTTGTAACGGAGACAATAGTGATACTCCCTCCGTCCCATTTTGGTTGTAGTTTTAGGGAATTCAACTTATTAAGGATTGGTGTTTATTGTCGACAAATATAAAGACTTTCTCTAAACTACTCTCATTTAATATAAAGTATTTCATTGTATTAACATTGGTATAAGAGTAAAACCAATTCAGTGGCGAAGTCATAATTTTTTTTATGTGGGGGCACATTAGTTTACGGACATTAACAAACCTATTGAATATAAAAAGTTTAATTTAAATCATATAAGAATAGAAAATAAAAATCACATACTTGTCTTCTTTTGATGTCACGACAAAAGAAAAGATGAAAATACGATTTTGTAAGGGAACCTGAATAACGAAATTTATAACTTTTATATCTTTGTTTGTTTCTAATTTGATTAGAATTAGAATTAGTATATAATGGTAGATTAGAAATTTAATTTTAATTAGAATAGAAAACAATTTAGGATTTAAGTAAAATAGAAGTGGCTAACTATAAGGAATTATAAAAAATTTTCAACATAGAAAGAAATTAGGCCTAAAAGAATAACATTAGTGGGTAGGGAAGTAAGTGGGGTTATTGGTAAGTATACCAAGACACGGTGAGATTCAGTGGAAAGTGGTGATTTTTTTTTTTTATGGAAGTAAATGTTGGTGGTGGGCCATTCACTTTTTTATTCCAAAAAAAAATAATAACTGGTCTTTTGGATTGGCCACTACTTACTTGGTATAAATTAATAGGCACCCCTTGTTGTATTACTACTACAGAAGGGACTCACATTTGGGTCGTATTTCATCATTTTAATAATCAAATGAATGTTATAAAAAGAAAGTGACCAAACATTTTGGGACATCTATAAAGAAAAACAAACAAACAAAATAGGACGGAGAGAGTAGTAAACTTATATATTTTGCAAGTTTGTAAATCTTAATGGTGATGTTGATAGTAGTTAGCGATAATAGGGTTGATGTATTTATGTGAGACAAAACTACAAGTGGAAAGAATATTATATTTATCTTTAATTTTTATTCAAGTCTTTATATCTTAGCACTATTTATTAAGTGATCCTTATGACACGCTTCTTGAACTAATTTGGTAAAAGAAAAGCAAATACATAACTGACTTTTCTAACGCACTGCCTATACAAGATATCACTCTTCCTATACCAAATACATAAATTGGCCACTTTCAACCAAAAGATATTGGTGGATATTTTCAATTACAAAAATCAAATATTTATTTGTTATAAATAGAACGGATTTAAGACCTACCATATACCTGAAGGCACAAAATCTCAAAGATCATTTCAAAACTTATCAGTATCCAGATTCCTCTTCTCTGATTTTGAGGATCCAAATAATAATTTAAGATCTAACACTAACATTTAATAATTAAAACATATTTAAGACACAATCTTGATTTTGTGAGCATCCCTCACTATTAAGCTCTATAAATAGAATCAAACTCCAAATCCTTGAACTCATTATTCACTTTATACCAAACTTGTCAGTTGTAGTTTAAGTGGTAAAGATGACAAAGTATTCTTTCACAATCCTTTTCTTGGCTGTCCTTGTTTTCTCTGGTTCGTTTTCTTATTCTTTTTTGTAGATTTAAATAAAGAGTTATTTCTTTTTTGACCCTCTACTCTCTAATCAACTTTGCTTTTGGTCTCCTGTCTTTGCATAATTCTTCCCTCGGAATTGAACTTTTCTAACAAGGTGTAGCAACTTTTTTTTTTATTATTATTACCATTAACCAATGTAGTTTGTTAGAATAATCACAAAGAAAAATCTCTTTTACGTAACGAAACCTCGTAAATGGATAGTCATAGTATTGTTTTACACAAGGATGAAAATTGCCCGGTTGAAACTCAATTGCTTTTTCTCTTCTAATAACAAGTACTCTACTACTTCAGCATTCAAGCCAACATTTAGAAACATAAAGTTCCAGTTATACAACCATTAGACCAAGAGGCGGTAGATTCCGTTCCAACTTGATGTGACGAGTTGCACAGTATTGGATAAAATTATTTTCCCAATCATAACATTTTTATTTAAATTATTTTACTTTAATTTTTGCAGTAGAAAGTATGGTGGATGTGGAAGCACAAACTCCAGAAAATTGCCAACAAATTATTGTGCAGTCAGGGAAGAAATGTGATCCACAAACTTGTAAGAATGCGTGTCGTTCTCAACATTCTGATGGGAGAGGAAAATGCGTCCCGACTATTCCCCCTAATGTCAAGACTTACTGTTATTGCTTATGGGGTGATTGTGTTAATAATTGAGGAGACTTTTTTACTATTACAAATAAATGAAAAAAAACTATGTATTCCGAAAAATAAATGGGAACTACTATGTATTCCGATTTATCAATTTAGGGAGTTTACTATACATAAATAAATTGAAATTTATTATGTTAAATAAGAGGATTCATCGGTATTACTTCATACCATTTGTGTTTTTCGTCAGATTTTTGAGTATGAGCTTGAGCCTAACACCGTTCATTATACAAGATCGATGCACCTTAAAAAAATTACAGTTGTCATCTCATCCATTCACGGAGCAGTTAAAATTAGGTTAATAGTAACCCACACAAACTCATCTATTTACAAGGCTGCCCTCTCTTCAAAAACAACTCGGAGGAACTCGGAGAGAGACAAAATCAAAATGATCGTCAACTTAAGAACATTTCCAACGTGCCCTCCATAACGCCATCATTTAGCGTTATGGAGGAGGTTGGAGACCCAACATCACTGGAAAACACCATTGATTTCCAATGTCGTGAACAGTGACTAGCCAAATATGGTTGGTCACTATTTTGGTGGGATTATGGGCCTTGCCGTTTTTCTTTTTTCATTTGAAGGTCTTTTCTCGTTTAGTCATTTCTAATGTTATTTTTTTTTCTTTTAATCTTTTTAGTCTTATTTTTTGTGTTTGGTCTGGTACAAATTTTAATTACTTAACTACGTACATTATAGTAAAACTAAAAATTAAACAATATAAATAAATAGAAGCTACCTATGTATTCTGATTTATCAATTTAGGAGTTTGCTATACTTAAAGAAGTAAATTGAAATTTATTATGATAAATAAGAGGATTCATCAGTATTTCTTCATACCATTTGTGTTTTTAGTAAGATTTGTGAGTATGTGCTCGCACTAATCAATATTTAGAGAACACATATAATAATCTATCTAAAGGTGGTCTTAGCCGAAACGGCTGAGAATATATTTAGACAAAATATTACTTTGATTTTGAAAAGAAAAACACTCTATGTTTATAGGAAATACAAAGATAAATTCAATGAGCTCAAGCTCATAAGGTGAAGTATGAGCTTGAGCTTAGAGCCGTTGGTTATACAAGATCAATGCAATTTGAAAAAATTACAGTTGTCATCTCCTTCATTTATGGCGCAGTTAAAACAAGGTTAACAATAAGCCACACAAACTCATCTATTTACAAGGCTGCCTTCTCTTAAAAAACAACTCGAAGGAATTCGGAGAGAGATAAACTTGGGCATTGAAATTGAGATGGGTATAATTAGCTACACTTTTTTACTTATCTAACTCACCATATGTAACTACAGATCAATGTCTCAACCAAGCTTATTTTCTATATGGCCGCGGCTTTGGGGAATAAAGAAAATTCTTCGGGGAATAAATTCTCGAGGGAATCTAGATTTTTTTGAAAATTCTCCGGGGAATAAATTTTTATGGGGAATACAGAATATATTTTTTTGAAAGTTCTCCTCCGTCTCATCTGTTCTCTCTGCCACTTCATCTTCTCGACACCTCATAATCTTCTCCGACGAAAGTTGACAGCCGGCCGGCGACCTTCAAACATAAATTTTTTTCTATTTATTTATTCTCTCTCTCTCTCAATTTTTTTTCCTTTTTTCTCTCTCTCTCTCTAGAACTGATCTAGAGAGAAGAGAAGGTCTGTTCGTGAGATGTTAACAGCGGTGTAAGGACCAGGTCCTGAATTACAAGCAGAACAAGAAACTAAAACTCCTTTCTCCATAGCACCAAAAGCTTCGATGGTGATTGAATCGATCGTATTCCGGTGCATATCCACTAGATCCAGCGGATAATGAATTGACATCGACTCCATCATCGACGGCTTGATCCATGGTGGCGAGAATATCTGAATCGAAACAACCTCGTTTCCAACAGATCTTATAAGCAGCTATTCTAGCTTTAGTAGCCATACCTCTAGCTTCACCAACTGCATATTTATAAAAACCAACATCTCTAATAGCAGATCCGGCAGCTGTTGATGCAGTATGAGTTCCATGACCTTCTGTATCTTGTGGTGATTTCGATTCTTTAGTTTCATCCATAGATCCAATCGCCGATTCATATCCTTTAAAGAAAGCTCTAGCTCCGATGATTTTCCTATAATAGGAAGGAAAATTAGGTCCAGATTCACAGGTACCTTTCCATTTCTTCGGCACCGAACTTAACAATCCTGAATCATTGAAGCTTCTTCGTTCAGGCCAGATTCCAATATCGAGAACACCGACGATAACATCATCGGCGTAATCAGAGTTAGGTCAGAGGCCGAAGTTATCAGCGAGACCGAGAAAATGAGGAGTGTGAGTTGTGTGGATATGACGAGGTTGATCGGGAAGGATTGAGATGATTTGAGGGAGGTTTTGAAGGTTAGATGCTTGAGAAGGTGTGAGTCGAGCGACGAAGCCATTAATGACGTTGGAGTAAGTGTAGATGATTTTGGTCTGACGATGACTAGGAGGAGGGAAAGATTTTAGGGTTGAAGCGTACCAGTCATGATGAGATGTGAAGAGAGAAGGTTTATTTGATTTGGAGACATGGATGATGAATGTTGAGTGTTGTTCTTTTTCTACTTCAGAAGAAGAAGAAGAAGAAGATATAGAAAGTGAAGGAGAGATGATGAAGAAAAGGAGAAAGGAAATGAGAAGAAGAGGGGAAAAGGTGATGATGATGATATTCATCCCTTGAATCTTCATTCTATCAATGTCTATGATTTTCTTGTGAGAAATCTCCTTATAAATTGGAGATGGCCCAAATGTCCACGCATTCAAAATGAATCTTTCTTTCAAGATAAAATAGAGAGAGTAGAAAAAAAAATTTAGAGAAAGAGAGAGGAGAGAGAAAATTTTAAAAAAAAATTTATGTTTGAAGGTCGCCGGCCGGAAAATTGGTCGGTCGGCGACTTTCGCCGGAGAAGATGATGAGGTGTCGAGAAGATGAAGTGCCAGAGAGAGGTGATGAGATGGAGGAGCCTTTTTTATAGCATCTTCTAAAATTAGAAGTCCCTTAGCAATAAAGAGTAACATAAAAAGTCAATCTTATTTGACTAGTTTTATAAAAAGTTTTTATTCCCTGGAGAATTTTCTTTATTCTCCAATGCCGCGACCTTTCTATATTTACTATATGAATATCATCTTCATCCAATGCAGAAAAAGCTTAACCATCTCCATATGGAAGTTAACCTCTTTTTCCTGCAAAGATATCATGACAATTAAGTTCTGACATGGATTGCACAAACTGATTTGCCAAGAACAAAATAATAAATCGTGAATAAATGAAGGTCTTTCGAATTTCAAAATGTTATTGATCATGCTTTTGTTGGCTTCTTCTCAAATTTTAAATGCCTTCTTCACACAGTAGCCTTCACAAAGGTCTTGAGATTCACAACGCTAATATTAATATTTAAAATCATTATAGCAGCAAGCGGAACACATGGACGGCAATTTGAAACTTAAACGAATCATTAAGTTAAAGATTGATCGTCAATTGAATTTCATGGTCAATTAAATTTCATCCAAGACCCTTTCTACAACAACCATTTGATTGTCAATTGAATTTCATCTAAGACCCTCTACAACAATCATTTCTACAAAATAAAATAGATAGAGATGTTGATTTTCATAAGACAAAATACGAAGTTCATTTGGCATAGTTGTAAGGGTTTAGGAGTTAGGCCAGGTACCCGTTTGTTCCATCATTGTTTGTCCTACACTATCTTTTTTAGTGCATAATTACTGCTCTTAAAGTTCATTCAAAAATGTGATAAAAAGATCTATTATGACGACTAATAGATGTTGATGCACCTTGGATAGAGAAATAAAATAAAGAGTTACAAAAAAAAATAAGTGAAACAATAAAAAAAATTGTGGCAAGAGATAGCTTAAATATACGACTTGTTATCCATTACAATAACAAAGCATATTATCACAGTTGAGTATACAATGCACTGCTCATCCCAAAACACTTCTCATCCTCATAAATGCAAGAAAATTATCTTTGTAGTGCCAAAATAATTTCAACACTTCGATCATATAGATTGTACCACAAATCCTTTTAGAAAGAGGATCCTTAAGAATTAGGCAAGGAATTAGACAAATCCTTCTGGAAATGGGATCCTTTAGAATTTTCAACACTTCGATCATATGTGAAGATTACTGAAAAGTACATATAAAAGTACTTAACTATTGGCCGAAATTATAAAGGTAACTCCACTCCAAACAATGACTTGAACTTAGCTTTCGGATGAACAAACTGCTGAAAGGCAAAACCTATACTTTTCAATCATTGAATAATAGTAACATGAGCCTTCCGAGGGAACATCTCCCATCTAGGGCTTCTAAATCCTTGTATTTGTCTATCTTAGAATCCATCCTTCCCATTTGCGAAATCACACTATATGAGATTAACAACATTAAAAAAAAGATATTAACACGAAATTTTCTCGTAAGAACTAAAAGCTAATCAACATATGTGAGAATAGTCCCACATGGGAGAATGGGTAACTAGCAATCAAGAATATAAAGAATAGGTCCTCTCCACTCATTGCCAATTGGTTTTGAGTTGGATGACCACAAACTTAACATGGTATCAGAGCTAGGCCCACACGTGATAGGCTTAAAAGCCACACGTGCTCCACGTCACCCGTAAAGAAAAACAACACACGTGTTAGGCTCAAAGAACGCCACACGTGAGGGGGCGTATGAGAATAGTCCCACATGTGAGAATGGGTAACTAGCAACAAAGAATATAAAGAATAGGTCATCTTCACTCATTGCCAATTGGTTTTGAGATGGATGACCACAAACTTAACAACATATTCAAAGAAAAGTAAGAAACCTTCACCCAATGTGTAAACCTAAAGGAATCATCACAAAGAATTATGATCGTATTTTTAAAATGAGTAAAGAAAAATCAATATGCAAGTTTCGTAGCAATTTTCTCAATGAGATGTATCAATGAGTAAGATAAAGAACATAGATGATTCACTTGTAGCAGTGAATGATCGAGTCTCTGACTCTGAATTATCAAGAATTGCACTTCAAGGTCTCGGAAAAGAGTATTCTCAATTTGTTTTTACTATTCAGAATAGAGAAGGAGCCTTAAATTTTGCTGAACTCAGAAGTCGACTCACTCATCATGAACATTAGCTCAAGGAACAGGAAACAATGGATAAGCATGAGTCTTATTTTGTGAAGAAGTTTCCACCCAGGGGTATGGCTAGATCATCATCCTTTCAAGGTCAAAGATCAACTACCCAGAATCAAACTCTTAATTCTGGATCAAGATTACCACCTAACCAAAATCCTTCTCAAGTCAGAAATAATTTCTTTGATTATACCACTGTTCCTTATGCAATTTGCTACAAATTGGGTCACACAGCTCGACAATGTCGAATGAGATTCAAAGACTTTTCAGAGTCAGCATCTTCACAAAAACCTGCTTCAAGAAACTTTGCAAACTTGCATTTACAAGAAATTGAAGAGGATGAAGAAGAAGGGGAGGAAGTCCTAGAGCAACAGGAGGTGGAGGAAGAGCAAGCTAACTTCGGAGCATTGATGATCCATTCTAAGACTCCCTCTCCTATTTCATCTGAAGAACTTAACTTGACTTGCCACAGTGACAAAGATGAGAAGTGGATAGCTGACATAAAGGCTACAAGTCATATGACACACACAAAGGAGATTTTCCATCACAGTTCTTCTTATAAAGGTGACAATAGAGTTATGATATATAGGAAATGGGCATTGACTAGACATTAGTAGTACTGGAAAAGCAACTGTGCTAGCTGGTGCATGTAGGGTTATGGAGTCTTCTAGTATTCTAAGCGGAATCTCAGACGTCTAATGTCTAATATTAGTATTCCCATGATCTCATGCATAAGCTAATAATGATGAACTAAGTAAACTAGTTGTATAAATACCTTTATCGCTAGTTTTCCCTCGAACATTTCCAATTGCTTTTGAGAAGACCAAGAGCTTCAATTGTAGCTCATCTACTTGGGACACCGAGCAATCACATTGATCTCCCACCTTTTTGCTAGCTAGAACACAAATGGAGGTTAGATGAAGAAGTTCTTTGACTAGATAGATAGTTGGAAATTTTCTCTCTTTCTTTCTCTACTTGATGTTGTAGAGGTTGAAAGCTTGAGAATTTTTCACACCTTATTCAAGTCACAAAGAGACAATGTATAGAACCCTAAGTTAGAGTCCCACCCTAGTTAGGTTTCTCAAAAGGTCTTTTTGAATAAGATTAAGGAATTAGTCAAAAATAGAAACTACTTTCTATTTTCTCTCTTTCCTCTATTGTGGCCGCCCCATGCATGGGTTTATGACCTGATCTGGTTGGTTTCTAGTTAAATACTATGATCCCTAAATCATCCGGACTCGATGATTTTCCTCATCAATTGTCCTATCCGACAAATTGCTCGCATTGCATTCTTGGTCGAAGGACATCTCCTTCAGAGTCCCACTTGTACTTAGAACAAGTGCAATGCCCGATTCCCATGTCACTTAGTATCTCATCTGATACGTCACATCATTCAGGCTTTCTTGATCCCGAGTACAACTGTCAAAACAAATGGTTAACCTTTAATCCATTTAAGCACGACCATGCATTTTCAGTTGCTACTCATCAAGTGGCCCGGAGACACTTTGTCCTAATTTAATTAGGAAGACATAATTCATCTTGTACTCCCACTCAACTTCATGTCTATCATGTCCTTCCCAGCACTCGCTTTTATAACCTCCTTTTACGGCGCGGCGTTTGGCGAAACCGAAGTCAGACATTCCTTACATAAGATGAGCGAAGTACTCATATTTTGAGGAATCTCTCCAATCTTGTCAATGAGAGGTGGTTGACGTTCATCACTTGGATGTGCTCTCATTTGTGGGTTATCCAGTGAATGATCTCCATTACACACCCACGTAGTCGAATCGAATACACTATTCCTATAGCCCATGAAACTGCGGTATCTCATCGACCTCACGTGCTAGTCTTCATAAGTCATTGTTTTCCACGCAATGACTTGGACTAGGGAAGTGATAATGAAATAATTTCAAGTTCACTTAATAGGGTTTTATTCATCAGATCACGTATCTGATAAGCCTATTCAAAATATTTCTTTATCAATGGACTGTCTCTTAAGATACTAAACCAAATTTTAAGTGACAAAATAAAAATCCTTTTATTTTATATATCAAATGAAACTAATTAGATACATAAACTCCTTTATGAATCCCAATTACATTTGTTGTCATTCCCCAATGTGCTTTATACCAATGCCACACATATGTGAGTCGTGTTTGGGCCGAGGTAATGGTTTACTAAACGGATCAGCTACATTGTCATCTGTATGGACTTTGAAAATGACCACATCTTTTCTTTCAGTGATTTCCCTGATCACCTGATACTTCCTTTGGCTGTTGGATTTCTAGTGTGCTCTAGCTTCCTTGGCTTGGGCGGTTGCTCCATTGTTGTCACAATAAGAGTTATTCCTTCCTCTATGCTAGGGACGACACCAAGTTCCTTTATGAACATCTTCACCCAAACTTGTTCTTTGGCTGCTTCCGAAGACAAAAGACGTAACCAAACAGTGATCTGAAATCGTCTCTATCCGTCTGAAAACTTGCATTCACATGGCCTACAACCTTGAGTGTCTCTTCCCCGTCGTATACCAAAAAGTGATCCTTAGTCCTTCTCAAGTACTTGAGAATATTCTTGGTAGCGGTCCAGTGTGCTTCACCTGGATTCGATTGGTAACGACTACACATGCTCAACGCATATGAGACGTTTAGGCGAGCGCAGATCATAGCGTACATGATTGATCCTGTTGCTAAAGCGTAAGGAACATCGTTCATTTATTCTAGCTCATCAGGTTTCTTAGGACACTGATTCTTGCTAAGTGTGATGCCATGTGACATGGAAAGGAATCCTCTTTTAGAGTCTTCTATTTTGAACTAGTGTAGAATCTTATTTATATAAGTTTCTTGACTGAGTCCAATCATCCTTCTTGATCTATCTCTATAGATCTGGATGCCCAAAATATATTCTGCCTCTCCTAGATCCTTCATTGAGAAACATTTCTGAAGCCAATCGTTAACTGATTCTAACATCTAAATGTTGTTTCCAATGATTAATATGTCATCGACATAAAGGACAAAGAAAACTAGGTTTCTCTTACTAGCCTTCTTGTAAACACAAGATTCTTCTCCATTCTTGAGGAAACCAAACTCTTTGATAGACAAACAAGGACAGTACTATTCGAATTGTCTACGGTCTCTACCGGACTAAAAGTTTTAGCATAATCTATCCCTGGTTTCTAAGTGTACCCATGAGTGACCGTACGAGCCTTATAACGTAAAATGGAACCATCAGGTGGTTGTTTTACTCGGAAAATCTATTTATCGTCCACCAGATTCATATCTGATTGCCTTGTTTTTAGATTTCATGTGTTATTTTTTATGAAGCTTGCACAAAAGTTTGTGGTTGTTAAAGAGAAGAGGGGTCTTCTGTAGAGGGGCTAGAAGTAAGTAAAAATTTTTGTCTCCGTGTGTCTTCTCGACTTTGAGTAACCACTGGGTGAAGCAATGGACAAAAAGAGACAATTTCAAGAGTTTGTGCTTCAGAGATCGGAATGAAAGTGTTAGATGAAGGAATTTCGGAAATGGGAGATAAGCGAGGAATAGTTGACACGTTGGTCGTGTTAACTAACACATTTTGAATTTCAGACGACGCGTTTAGAAATGAATAATTTGATTGCAAGGAACGTGGAGGCAACTGAACGAATGGTGGAACAGATGGCAGAGAGTCTGGTTGAGAGAGTACATTTTGTGGACTTGGAAAAGGAGTAGGGAAGGAAGAGATTCAATTTTCTATTGTCCACCCTAAGGTGAGAGGAGAGAAATTAGGAGTTCGACTAAGGTTTTGTGAGAGAAAAGATGAAGAAAAGAGGAAAGTTTCACCATCAAAGATTACATTTCTTGTGATGTAGATGCGGTAGGATTTGTCATCTAAACACTTATATCCTTTATATTGAGAGTTGTATCCCAGAAAGATGTATGGTGTGGTTTTGTTATCATGTTTATTTAAGCTATAAGGTGTGAGAAGAGAAAAACACCGACAACCAAAGATTCAAAATAGGGTGTATTCTAGTTTTTGATTGATTAATTTTTGAAAGATCATCTGACCGTGAAGAATCAAATATGGTAATCTGGTAATAGTGAATATGGTCGTTTGAAAAAGCTTCAAGCCAAAATCGTTTGGGAACTTAGGCTTGGTGAAGAAGTCAAAGGGATGTTTAAACCATATTGCGAATCTTGCGCTCCGCAACCCCATTTATAGTGGGGTGTGAGGGCAAGCCTTTTGATGTTGAACCCCATGATGGTTGAGAAAGATCAATAGATCAGTGATGATGTATTCACCACCCCCATCAGATTGCAAATTTTAATAGGGCTTGAGAATTATTTTTCTACAAGATCCTTGAATGTATGAAAAATGGTTTTGACTTCTGATTTTTGTTTCATAAAATATATCAATGTAAATCGGGTAAAATCATCGTTGAAAAGCAAGACAAATCGTTAACCTGAGACAAAGAGTGCTGATGATGGTCCCCCCACATAAGAGTGGATAATTTCATTGCGGTAAGTCGACGTGTGGTTAACTAAAGTTAAGAGGGTTTGATGATGTTTACCAGAAACACAACTAATTCATTTATTTTTTATAATTACATAAGTAAATAAGGGTAATACATCGTTACTAATTAAGGAATTTAAAGTTTGCAGGTGAAGGTGGCCTAAGCGATGATGCCAGACATCAAGAGAAGCCTGGATTCCAGGTGACATTGATTGAGTAAGGAAGGAGACTAGAGCAGAGGAAGCAGGAGCACATGATAGACAGAAAAGACCATCATTACTCATTCCTTTGAGGAGCCTCTTCCCTGTGGCAAGGTCGTGAAAAAAGAAGCCATTACGGTGAAAAAACACAACACAGTTAAAATCTCGAAGAAAATGAGAGATGGAAATCAAATTCTTTTTTAATGAAGGTACAATTAAAACATTTTTAAGAGACAACTGCCAACACCAGAGACTGAGGTAGTGTTTCCATTCCCTATTATGACTTACTCAGGGACAGGAACATCAGAGCTAGGAATAACAGAAGTTGTATCAGATGCAATGTGGGATGTGGCTCTAGAGTCCACATAATGTATGGGCCAAAATCCGTCATCAAGAGCACCCTAAAAATCCACGATAGTGGGCCAACGAGGTAACCAAGCCCATGAACTAAACGACAGATGGGCCCGACCCATTTATCTTCAGGCACCCCCACAACAACGTTAAAATACGGAAGTATATGCAGCTTTGGATAAAGAGGTCCGTCCTCACCTCCTCAACAGACCAAATATACGGAAGTACATCGGTCTGGATAAAGAGGTCCGCCCTCACCTCCTCAGCAGACCTCCCTTCGTATATCCGTTGAGGAGGCGTTACAGTCATTCAAGATGCCAATATCCCGAATATATCTGTTAAAGGGTTACAATATCCATATTAATGGCGACAGCTCCGTGCGTTACAACATTGAAGACGAAAACGCCCAAGACCAGGTGACATTTGACCACGAAACACTATATAAGGATCATCTGGTCATCGACTAAGGGATCCAACTAGGAAGAACAACACCCAACATCCAATTTCACCTGCAATCAACCGATCACTTACTTTTTCTCTCACATTGATCATCCAAATCTCTAGCAGGCAACCAATGATTGTTACTATCATTGAGTGATCTTTATCTCTCCTGACAACCATTTGATCTAGCAGTTGATGAGTGATATTTCTCTCTCCCGACGACCACTTGATCAAGCAGCTGACGAGTGATCTTTCTCTCTCGTGATGACCACTTGATCAAGCAACTAACGAGTGATCTTTCTCTCTCCTGACGACCACTTGATCAAGCAACTGACTAGTGATCTTTCTCTCTCATGACAACCACTTGATCAAGCAGTTGACGAGTGATCTTTCTCTATTCTGATGACCACTTGATCAAGCAGAAGACGACTAATCCTCCTTTCTCCACACGACCAAGGGGCGCAAGCACTTTATCTCACAATTTAGAGAATTAGGCAAGCATACACCCGGTTGTATCACCTCTTCTCCCAACGATCGTCTTGTTCAGATAACATATTTAAATTGATATCTCAAAGTCTGATTTAAAATTCATATTTACTATTTGCCAAGTTTACTGACTTGACCGTCGGTGCCCCCTTAGGACGACACCATCCCGTTGTCCCCTAAGACCTTACGGTCACGTGTGTTTTGTCTTTTTTGTCACAGGTTAAGCCCAAAGACGTCGTCGATGCCCGTAAAAATTAGGTGCAGGTTTGACTTCAGGTCAACGACCCGGTCCTCTTGACTTCTTGACCCGCGATTTCTTACCCTCGCACATACCAGTGAGGATCAGGAGTAATGGAGTCGATACTAAAAGCAGCAACGGGTTAAGCAAGATCATTTGGTCGAGCAGTGTTGTAACATTGACGAGAATAGTGCCCTACTCTGCCACAGTATTGACAAATGATGATTGGTCTTTTAGGTGGGTTGCCTAGAAGAGGAAAAATAGGGACGAAAGTTCCTCCACGATTTGAGTAAGATCTTCGGGCAGAACCCCGACCACCACCTCTGCCATAGTGAAACCACGAGTTCCTCGATGAACAGAGGATGAGCTTGAGTGAGGATTTGATTGTGTGTACAAGGTAGTGTGTTGGGAAAGTTGATTTTGAAGAAGTTGTTGAGTGAGAAGTTGGGAGTGTAGTTCAGAAATGAAGGAGGAAGAGGTCGAATAGTAATGGAGGTCACAAAGTTCTCGTAATCTGGACCAATTCCTGAGAAAACGATAAGAATGCGTTCATAATCAATAACAGGATGACCAATAGTTGTTAGGGAGTCTACTAGACCTTTGAGACAAGATGAGTTAAAGGAAGAAAAGTTATGTTCTAAGGACTCTTATAGAACACGAGAGGTGGTAAGTCCTAAAACTTGTGTGAGATATGGTTCTGTTAGAGTGGCATTCAGACATGACAACAACATCTGGTCTACTCGATACCAGTTGGCATAATCTGGGTTTGGGAGGGAAGAAGAAGAATTTTCGGAGTAGGTGGTTAAGAACTCAAGAAGTGGAGGAAAGGTGCCATTGAAAAATTTCCAAGATCTTGAGAATGGAGAATAGGTAGAGTTGACTTCTTCATAGAAGATAGTTCGTGTTATCTAGTCTACTGGATATTAGATTGGCAATGTTTGTCAGAAAGGGTAAGGTTGAGATACTGTTGTTAGGTGTTGGGGGAGAAGAGATAACTGTAAGGGAGGATGGTTTGTTGTTGAAGAACAATGAAGATGAGGGAAGACAATAGGCACAAAAAACCAAGAGAATTAACCTAGAGATTGGTGGTTGTGGTATCATGAAAGTTGATAAACCAGGATGCCCTAAAAGGTAGAGATTGCATTGTATTTATATAAAACTATATGTGCATTTACAATTGTATCCCCAAGTAAATGTGAAACATAACAACACGACCATTTTTGTTTTAAATTAACATGAATGTGATCCCTTAGACCCGAAATGAGCCCAACAAGAGAGATCCACGACCATTAGATGAATATTTGGAGTTGTCCCACTCCATGTCTGACGCTGGTGGTGGGTCGTTGGGTCTTGGTGGACCCAACGGTCCTGATAACGTCCCACCTTTATCCCAACCAATCCAAGCGGAAGTCGTTGGGTGAGGTATGTTGGCACGGGTTAAACGTGAGTCGTTTGATCTATACGTGGTTTCTTTTCCCAAATGGCCCCCAAATCAGCTTCTATTTTTGTCGTTTAGTCCCTAAACTAACTGAACTTCGTCCAAACTTTAAACTTCAATATCTCATGCATAAGGAATCAAATTTAAGGGAGTCTTTGCTTTAAATTTAAGAGCTACAGCGAGAAAAACACAACGACATGCTCTATTTTTTAGAATGAATAGTCGGATTGAGCCAAAGTCGACTCCTATTCCAACATAGGTTCATGAGGGGGAAAGTTTATTTTAACATAAGTTCATGGAAGGAAAGTGTTGGAATCGGACCCTAGCTAAACATTAGTTGGACCGGTAATTTTTATTTTTGAGGGACCTAGACTTGTCTAAATTAGTAGCAAGACATATCGTTGGATTCGTCTTTTCGAGATCTTGAATTTAGACCTAAAGTTTGTTCATATCCGATTCCATATGAATTCGTTATTAACAGATTATGAAATGGATGATTGAACAACTCGATTTCCAAGTCTTTGATGATAAACAAATTATTTGTTTCAATATACTAGAGAAACAACAGAAAGTCCCTCGGTTCTTGTAGGATGCCAATAGTCTTTGGAAGTATTGGGAACAACAAGAGGTTGACAATATTGAAATGGATGATTGAACAACTCGATTTCCAAGTCTTCGAATGGAGTATAGGTTCAACAATAAGAGGTGGGCAATATTCAAATGGAATGATTGAACAACTGGATTTCCAAGCCTTTGAAATCGTCTTCAAATTAAAAAAGAAATTCTTATTCTCAGGACATTTCAACCAAAGCAAGAGAGATAACATGACAAAAGGCTGGCTTACAAACAACCAAATTAAAAATTCCATTCAATTATATATATATAGACATGAAAAAACAAGCTAGTTCTTTAAAAAAAAGTTGTAATAGAAGAAGAAGGGGCAAACTCCTCTTCTCTCTTCATTACTGTCACCATGAACATGGCTAGTTATCCACATTTCTTCTTCTTGATCACATTTGTTCTTGCTCTGGTTTCTCCTATTGCTTCTGCTAGAATAGTCGAGCATACTTTCCATGTAACTAATCTAACTTTAACTCTTCTCCCTGCTTTATTTATTTCTTATCTCTATATTCTTTCTCATGTCTCTAATACTATCCATGCATGCTAATCTTTTAAGGTTTCCTACCATCTTCATGCTTGCATTTCAATGGTTCAATTCCCATTCTATTAGGATTTGTACATGCATTTGATAATTTGAGTTTTGGAGTCATATTTCTATATGCACACGCGAGTCTAAATGATTGATTCTCTTTAAAGGTTTACTCTGTTTCAATTGGCAAAAAATGTAGTATTTTTGTGGACGTAGATTTGCATCGCCTATTTCTTGATCGATAAAATCAAAACTATAATCTATGTCATCAATTTATTGAGTTAGACTCAGAGGCTGGGTTGTTTGTTTGAATATTCAGAGACGGAAATTTAAATTAGGTTTCAAGTCGGATTTTAAATTTTTAATCTTAATCAAATCCAAAATGATGTTTCGAATGCACCGAACAAAGGACCATTTTTTCACACCTCAAAACAAGTCTGATATATGTCAAATTGTCCCTTCCTTAGAAATAGAAAAATTAAACTCATTTCAACCAGAAAAAACGAGAATCATTAATAATTTTCTCCATGAAAATGATATTTGGCCCGAAAGTCGAGCCCAACCTTAGGCCAAAGGCTGATATGGTCGGCTGGCATTGATTACGTCATTTCTCTTTCCACATGATCCGACCAATGGGAGTTGGCCACATCAGCCTTCGTGGTCGACCCCTAATTTCAGGGCAAATAGAATTTCAGCGTATGTATTTCCCTCTTCATTTTTCCAAAAACACCACCACTACATCACCAACATTACATGCCCTATCTCCATCTCTCTCTTCTCTATCTGTTACTCTCGGGAAAATAAATTTTCGTCTGATCTAGTTTGGATTTCTTTATTGGAACCATTACTAGATCTGGTGGGGGTTTTCTGTTCGAACCCTCGTCGAATCTGGTGAGAGTCTCCTCTTATCTTAGTTATCGTGAGAGCCCCTTCCAATCCAAATTCACATAATTCAAATTCAGATAAAGAAACAAATACGGATCATGTATACTCTATAGTTTACTATGACAAACAAATCAAGAATCCTAAGAATACTGGGTCCTATATTCATACATTCTTAGGGTTTGGTTGGTTTAATTGAAAATTAAATTCCTACAAAATCCCATTTTTTACCAGAATACTGTTTTGGGTCCCTTGATCAAGACAAACCTAAAGAGACAAATGAGCTCTGATTTAGAAAATATAACTCTTTCTAATGTAATTAATTATTGATTAATTCTGTGTATATGTAGGTGGGTAATGTGAAGGTACACCAACTGTGTCAAGATCGCGTTATAACAGCAGTAAATGGTAGCTTACCAGGTCCAACCCTAGAAGTTAACGAGGGTGACACTCTTATTGTTCATGTTCTTAACAAGTCACCTTACAATGTCACCATCCATTGGTAGGTAGACCATTCCAAGTTGACTTATTACACATTCGATTACAAAATTAATTTCGAATCTTTTGCCTCGTAGAATTATTATTTTTATTAAGATTGTGGGCAACGTGCCTTCTCACATTATTAGGTTGATCTTAATGGAACCTACGAGATGATTGGAAGCACGTACATCATATTAAATACTATGTTTTCTGCGGATTTTGTAAAGAACTTCTTTTGTTGTGGATTGTCTATTGAGAAACACATGATCCTCAAACTCACTGTGTTTTCATTAAGTTATATCCAATTTAAAAATTTGAGTCGAACTCTAGCTAGGTTTAATTTTTGTAACAAGATTACTTTAATTTTTGTTAAGTTTGTGGTCATCCAACTCAAAACCAATTGACAATGAGTGGAGAAGACCTATACTTTATATTCTTGGTTGCTGGTTACCCATTCTCCCATGTGGGACTATTCTCACAGATCATATTCAAGTAAAGTTCTAGAGGTCCACATTACAATTTTGAGGTCCCTTCGCAATAGACGAATAGTTTTAACTTTTCACAAACTTAATATGCTAATCATATACACACCAATGGTAATGTAAAATTGCCCTACATATGGACATTAAACGTCTTATGAACAATTAATAGTATGTGCATATATATATATATATATATATATATATATCTTTTTCTTTTTCTAAAAGAAATACGTGCATATATAATATTTTATCATTATGGTTTTTCTCCCTTGCACGATAAGGCTCGCATTTGTCCTTAGAACAATATGTTGTTAATTTATTTTGAAACAGGCACGGAATATTTCAACTGCTTAGTGGATGGGCCGATGGGCCAGCATATGTGACTCAATGCCCGATCCGTCCTGGGAACAAATACACCTACAAATTCAAAATTACTAGACAAGAAGGAAGTCTTTGGTGGCATGCACACTTTTCGTCTCTCCGAGCCACTGTTTATGGTGGACTTATCATCCGGCCAAGAGTGGGCCGATCATATCCATTCCCTAAACCACATGCGGAAATCCCCATTATATTAGGTATCTTAAACCTTTCCTCAATTTAAATATCATCTTAATGTATTGACATACGAGAGTCCATTTCATTTGACTGAACGTGTTATCAAAAGCCATTAACTGGTTATTTTATTGTATCATGAAAGAATAGTTCTTGTGACTATTCGTTCGCCATAGGTTAGTTTAATTTGATAATTTAATCTAATAAAGAATATTCTTTATTGTTCGATAGGGGAGTGGTGGAATGCTAATGTGATGGACGTGGAGAAAGAGAGTCTTGCCAATGGTGGTGCCCCTAATATTTCAGATGCTTTTATGATCAATGGTCGTCCTGGGGATCTCTTCCCTTGTTCGAAAAAACGTAAGTAAAAAAGCAACTACATAACTCATTACTTGTGACTTTTTCCCTCTATAATCGAAAACTAATGACATGCTAGTCATGTTTAGGTAAGTACTAACTAATAAATAACAACACAATTTTTACGGCATACTTGCAGATACATTCAAGATGAATGTCATACAAGGAAAAACATATCTTTTACGTGTTATCAACGCTGCAGTCAATAATCAGTTCTTCTTCAAAATAGCCAATCACAAATTTACTGTCGTAGCTATTGATGCTTCTTACACCGAACCTCTTGTCACAGACGTTATCATGTTAGGTCCTGGTCAAACGACTGACATTCTCCTAACGGCTAACCAACCAATTGCCGATTACTACATGGCAGCCCACACATATTCTAGTGCTCCGGCCGTGCAATTCGTCTCAATTGCAACCACGGGTATTATCCACTATTTTGATGGCACGGGAAAAAATAATTCAAAACCGAAAACACCAAGAATGCCAATTTTACCAGCCTTTAATGACACCCCAACTGCTCATAAGTTCTCAACAAGCTTGACTAGCCTCAAAACGGGACGTTTCTTTGCTCCAGTCGACCGAGATGTAGATGAGAAAATGTTTATTACCATTGGATTAGGGATTAGTCGATGTGGATTACCTAACGGAGCTAATTGTACTGGTAGTCCATTTGGTCCTCAAGTTAGGTTTTCATCGTCTATGAACAATGTATCATTCGAATTACCATCAAAATTGTCGATGTTGGAGGCATTTTCTCGAGGAGTAAAAGGGATTTATACAGAAGATTTTCCTAATCAACCACCACTAGTATTTGACTATACCAGTAAGAATCTAAGTACTTCTTTATGGTTTACTGAGAAAGCCACACGTGTGAAGAAGTTGAAGTTTAATTCAAGGGTTGAGATTGTGTTTCAGAATACAGCTATCATTGGTGTGGAGAATCATCCTATTCATTTACATGGGTTTAATTTTCATGTTTTGGGTCAAGGATTTGGGAATTATAACCCTAAAAGGCATAGGAAAAGTTTCAATTTTGTTAATCCACAAGAGAGAAATACTATTGGTGTGCCAGTTGGAGGATGGGCTGTTATCAGATTCCGAGCCAATAATCCAGGTAAAATTACTAAACCTCTCTAATCATTAGTAATCCTATATATTAAAAATATCTTTAAATTTAGAAGGTTGCAAATAAGATTACAAATTTTTAACTCCAAGTGTCACATTGAAATTTTTAGTCATTAAATATTTCAATTTCAAATTGAACTTCAACAGCTAGAAATCATCTTTTCCCAAAATCTTAAAAAGAACTAATGATGTGTTTGGATGATGGAATCATGAATTTACAGATTCATGAGTCTTCTTGATTCATGATTCCATAGATTCATGAATCCGATTAATATTTTTTGGTTTGTTTTCTTCATAACTTTTTTTCGAAAACCGTTTTTCTATTTTTTTTTTCTTGCAAACAAATTATTTTTCAAAGCCGTTTTTTCCTCGAAAATTGCAATTTTTTCCCCGAAAACCTTTTTCATGAAGCCAAAAAGTTTTCGGGAAATTTCAGTTATCGAAAAACGGTTTTCGAGAAAAAAAATGATTATCCGGTAAAAAAACAATTTTGAAGGAAAATCTGTTTTCGGGAAATAAAATAATTTGGAGAAGAATCGGTTTTCGGGGAAAAAAATAGTTTTCGGAAAAATCGGAGTTTGAGAAAAAATGATTTTCGGAGGAAAAAACGAAAAATTTATTTTTAAAATAATTATTTTGTAAAACAAAATATCGTTCTGTTGATTTTAAATTTGAAATCTAGGTTTATTAATCCAAAATCCTAGCAAATCTTTGGGGGTAGGGTGGGATTTTGGTTTTAATACAAATTTTGGAATTATGAATCCTTAAGATTCAAGAGACCAGAGATTCTTGATTCATACCAAATCCCACTTTTGATAGGAATCCTGCAACCAAACACACCATAATTTTTTTATAGAAATAAGGGTTATTCCCAAATAGCCCTCAACTTTGTGACTGGTTTCTTGCCTAGCCCCCTACTTTATCTACCCAGATGGACCCCTTTTTAAGATTTCGTTATAACACCGTTAACTAGTCATCATTTTTCTTTCCTCCATCTCATCACCTCTCTCTGCCACCTCAACGTCTTCATCGGCAAAGGTCGCCGGCCAATTTTCCGACCGGCGACCTTCAAACCTAATAAAAAAAATGTATATATTTTTCCTCTCTCTCTCTCAGAAAGAAATTTTTTTTCCTCTCTCTCTCTGGATCTGTTCTAGAGAGAAGAGGTATGTTCAAAAATAGATCAGTCAGTTCTTGAACATACCTCCTCTCTCTCTCTAGAACAAATCTAGAGAGAGGAAAAAAAATTTAGAGAGAGAGAGAGAGAGGAAAATATTTTTTTTTTTAAGGTTTGAAGGTCGCCGACTGGAAAATTTGCCGGTCGGCGACCTTTGCCGGTGAAGACGATGAGGTGGCAGAGAGAGGTGATGAGATGGAGGAGAGAGAAATGATGACTAGTAAACGGTGTTATAACGGGAATCTTAGAAAGGGGGCCATCTGAGTATTTTTGATAAAGTAGGGGGCTAGGAAGGAAACAAGCACAAAGTTGGGGGTTATTTGAGAAATAACCCTAGAAATAACCATGTTATATAAGCAAACAATTAAACTTTAGAGGTTTACCATGGAGATGCAATGAGATTTTAGGATCTCTATCTTGACACATGATGTATCAAAGTCATGTAAGATGTTTGAAATTTACTCCATCATTAATGAAATGAATATCTCATTAATAAAGTATAGATCTTCTCCATGTCTTTGTAATGACCTTTAATGCCATGTTTGGCGCGTGGGAATGGAATGTGATTCCCATGAATCACATTCCCGTAACGTGATTCCTAGGAATCAGAGTACTGTAGTTTGATGTTTGGTTTGACCAGAAATGAGAATTTGATTCCTGACATATTCCTAATTAGGTGTTTGGTTCGTATAGGAATAGGAATGTAAATATTTGTAAAAGTTTACCTTTACCCTTATTTAAACTACATAAAATACACATAAACTTTGTTATATAATAAAATCATTATTATTTATTCAATTTCGTAGATATGAAATAATAATACGATACACCAAAGGGATAAAATTTAAAGATAATAAATAAAGGTCTTAATAAAAATTTATCTAAAATAAAATTCTATTCGTAAACGTAAATAGAAATTTATCTAAATTTAAATTTTGTTCATAAACCCTAGTTTAATCATGATTTATATATCACACAGTAATTTAAAAATTGGTAATTCAATATTTTGTTAAGGATATATTTGCAAATAAATATTAATATATGTGATCCCGGGGGAACGGGAGTCACAAACTCACCTCCCCCTTTGAGTTTGCTATTACCCATTTTTAAGGGAATCGCATTCCCGAGCCCACGCCATTCCGACAAGCCAAACAATGATCTGGAATGTGATTCTCGAGAATCACATTCCATTCCCACGCCATTCCCGCACGCCAACACATGGCCTAAGGGTCTTGGTATAGCCTTTTAGGGTTTTGCTATGACTTTTAAAGGTCCAAGTATCTGTAATTTTGGCAATAAAAGTGCTCTTCCCAAATCATCATGATGTTATTTACTTTTGTATCCACATGATGTAATCAAAGCCATGTAGATGTTTGGAATTTACTCCATCATTAATGAAATGAATATTTCTTTAAAAAAAAATATCTTGACACATAAAAATGAGAATCTCATCTAAGAGTCAACATGTAAGACTGATTAGGATTTTTCTGAGTTTTTCATTGGATGTGCTCTAAATTTTTATTGACTCGCGAACGCAACTGTCCAATAACGAACGTGAGATATAAATTTTCTGTTTTGTTCCGCTATTTCAAGAAATATAAATCTGTGTCTCGAACTCGAGACCTAAAGAGTGGAAATCAACCTGATAACTACTTATCCAAATATTATTGACAATAAGTTCAACATACTTTAAGAAGTATGAAGTTGTGTCTCAAACTCGAAATCTAAAGAGTGAAAACTAATTTTGTAATCACTCTAGCTAAGAGTTGTTGACGATAGATGCTTTAGATTATGTAATATTATACTAAAATTTCATTTATGAAGTTAAAATGCTAAAGCTTTTTAATTTTAATTTAGATCATCTAATAGGGTTGATACATGTTATTCCCTAGGGGCCTCGTCAGGCTACGCATTGCCATGTTAGTTCAATACTTTACATGCCTGACAGAGGCTTTGCTTGCGTGGTGGAGGTATGCCCGTTACGCAGAACTGCTTGCTCTGCAGGGATCTTGTTTTGCAGAGACTTTGCAATGCTCAATCGAAATAAACTCTAAAACGAACTAGACTAATTCTAATTAATACGGCCTTTAATTTGTGATGAACTAAAAATTTTGGTTGTCATAATTGTTTGTATTATAATAATACTCTCAAGATCATATTTTTGTTAGTCAAACTAATCATAGAATAAATTTTTTCCAGTTTTACCCAATCTATTTAAATATTTCCTTTTTACCACCCCCCCTGTTAACTTATTATCGCCACAGATAGTCGACCGACCATCTGCTGACAACATTCCTCTAAAAACAATAATTCATGTTTATTTTTTTCTCTTTCTCCTTCAACCACCACAACCACCCTAATATCCTTCCTTATGTAGATATCTTTCTCCCCATCTGTGTTCTTCTTCCCCACGGGGTTCAGAACCTTTCATTCCAATTGGATTTCAAATGGAGTGGTTGTGATAGTAGTGTTTGTGGAATAATATAAAGAGAATAACAAAGATGGAAAAGCCTTCTTTTTTTATGAATATGTCTGAAATATTTTCCCACGTCATGTAGACAAAGGGCAGGATGACTTTACCGAGAAAGAATAAAATTAAAAAATTACTCGAAGTTTTACTAATAAAAATATAAATGTGTGAGACAAACTATTCTAGACCACTATAAATACCAAACGTTAGTTACGAACTTACGATTGGGATCAAATTTGAACTAAGTCACTAACCCATACTAAAATTCTCTATTTTAAACGTTTCTATACTTGACTAGGGGTGGGAATCATGACGGACGGGTCGGGTGCGGACATAGCAAGAGTCGGGTCGGGCGGGGTCGGCAACCTTGCTTGATGACCACTTAATTTTTCGGCCGGACAAAATCTCCTTTCTGGTTCGCCATTGCCTGCCCGTGCCCGCTTAATTGAGCAGCCACGTCGTACAACGGGCAACCCGATGTGCCCGTAAAAAATGGAATTCATCCATGTCTCAAAATGAGAAGCCTTGAGCATAAACCCCAACCTAGGAGGGAAGCTAGCCCAAGGTTTGAAACCCATCGAAAAGTATAATGCTTTACTTAGATGGAAAATGGTCGGAGGTATTTATAGAAGCTCATGCTTCTTTAATTCCTCACAAATTACAATGTGGGACATTCCTTATAATATGAGTTTTCCTTTCATTTTATTTAGTCCCACATAGAAAGGTAATAAAGTTGAAGAAGGGTTTGAGGGTTATATCTAAGCATTATAGTGAATGCATCCTTGGTACTTGTATAAGGCAATGTGGGCTCATAAGAAGCTTAAATCGGGTCGGACTCAGACGGACAATTGACGCAAGGTTCTTACCTGTGACCGCCGATTGTTCTTAAGCCGTGCGGGCGGGTAGTCCCCGTTATCGGACAACGGACCCCGATTTACAAGGCGGGTCTCGGACCCCTCGGGGGGTTTATTCCCACCTCTATATTTGACACATCTTAATGGTCAATTTTTTGTGATTGATTGGTGAATGAGTTCAATTTATAAAGTAGAAAGTGAAATTAGGCCAAAAATACAAGTTGGAGACCTAATAAGGATATATGGTTTTTTCCAGGTGTATGGTTGATGCATTGCCACTTGGATGTCCACTTGCCATGGGGGCTATCAAGTGCATTTGTCGTCGAGAATGGACCAACTCTGTCTACCAGGCTCCCTCCACCACCCATTGATCTTCCACACTGTTAAAGTTTTTCAAGCATTCATTTGATTATTGGTGTTGAATTATTCATATATATTTCTTTCTTCATAATTTAACATTGACTTATAATTGACTCATGTTGCATGTATGTGTTATGATATTGTAATAACAATAAAACAACTCTTAAATTACTTTCAGCTTTGTTTTGAGTGATATTGTTTTAAAAGTAATTTCAGACTTCGAAATATGCATGCATGCCACAATAACATATTTTAAAGCATTTAGTCTACGAAATTAGAGACTTTGATTAGTTTTAACATATATATATATATATATATATATATATATATATATATATATATATTCTCAAAACAAAAGTATAATGAGAAAAGGTTCAAGTCTATTTTTTGTAATCTCCATATTATCCTCCTATAAACAGTAGTAACACTTGAATAATAGTAATTGTTGTATTTCTCTTTCTTCAATCATACTTTCTTCTTTTTTCTCACCCGAAATTCGCGACACGAGAAGATACTTATATTGATCATCAGTGTTTGTCATCAACTTCATCAGGTTTGGAATCAAATCTAAAACGAGTTTAATTTTTCCATCATCTTCCGCGCTGCTAAATTTTGGGATCAAATCTAAAACGAGTCCATATGTCGTGGGGCCTATCAACTGCATTTGTCATTGAGAACGAACGGACTCCGTCCACCAGTCTTTTCCACCACCTGCTGATCTTCAGCGCCGCTAAACTTTTTCTAGCATTATTTCGTTATCGGTGTTGAAATTATTGTAGTAACAATAAAACAACTAATAAATTACCTTCGGTTTTATTTCAAGAGTTTATGAAGTTCTGAAATCAAATCTCGGTGGAAGCAGATTATCATCAGGATTTATACTATAAAACTAAGGCAATAAATAAAGTAGAGGTAGGAACATATGGGCTTTGAGACCCATAGGATAACCCTAAGGGTCTTTATGTGGTCCTTAAGGACTAAGATATTCTAATTGGACGTTATAGTGCTCATTCAATTAAGAATGTATTGCATATTACATTTATGATGTATCAATGACATACAAATGTATTGACTCTTGGAGTCCAATTTTTAAAAAAAATATCATTTAAGACTTTTTAATATTGCATATAGTACGCACTAACAATTTTTAAAGCATTTAGTACGTGAATTAGTTTTAAAGTATATTTTTTCGCAATACTTTTGTAATGAGCAAAAAGTACATATCCAATTTTTGTAATTTCTATATTATCCTCCTATAACCACCACGCATTAACAAATGGAAGAATGGTAACTGTCCTAATTCTTTCTTTTTCTCCAATCATGCATACTTCTCTCTTCGTTTTACTCAAAAATCCTCAACGTTATTAAAGACGATATCTAAGTTGATCATCAGTTTTTCTCATCAACTTCATCAAGCGATTTCAGATCTTAATAGTAGTACCTTGGAATCACATTTAAAAAGAACGAGTATGATTTTACTTATCATCTTCATTGATCTACATACGACAAGTTTGGCTTTTTATCGACTACTTCACCTAAAGCGAGGTTGGTTTCGATTTACTCGAAGAGATCTTATTCATTTTTAAGATTTTATTTTTCTCTGTAGAAGTCTCGTGATGTTCCTTACGTATGATTTTTTGTCATAATGTATTTTGAGTTATCATAATAGTTTATTGTTTTCCGGTTTTTTTATCATGCACGATTATCTTAGGGTTTTTTAGATTCACTTGTTTTCAAGTGATGGTATTCCACCATTTCATAATGCATAGAAGATTCATTACTTTCATACTGATGACACTAAAAATAATAATAATAAAATTACTGGCCTGATGGCGCTAAAATTGAGGGGCTCGAGTTAAGTTTTATTTGAGACCTTCATCGGATAATGTGTAACATTACATTGTTCTTTTACATGTGATGTAGTAAAGAAACCCTAAAAATAATTTAAATTAGACAAACTTCTTTTTCTTAAATGAATATAACCAAAAATATTTAATCACATATTATATACTCCCTCCATCCTTGTTTGGGTCTTATTCTTTTAAAGGAAGTCCCAAAATGTTTGTCCACTTATCTTAAATAAGACTCGTTTATTATTAATTTTATTATCATTTCTCAATCTACCCTTACTTTTGATAAGGTTCCACACTACTTCCAATATAGTATTTACTGCATGTAATACTCTAAAGTAACTACGGATAAATTAGGAAAATACATTTAGTTAGCAAACAATAAATGTAAATCCTTAATAAGTTGGATTTCCTAAAAGGTCAAACAAATTGGGATGGAGGGAGTATGATATTAAGGTAATAAATAAATACCTCTAAAAGTGGTAAGTATTATTAGTTGGAAATATATGTTTTTTTGTTAAAAGAGTTGGAAATATATGTGAAAGAATTTAATTTTTTTCAATAAATAAACAATTTATAAAGATAAAATAAATATATTTTGATAAAAAAAAAGTAATTTATTATGACAAAACAAACTTATAACTTTCTTATCTTAGATGACTGAATTGACATCATGGCGACCCGGGGCCAAAGCAGCTGCATTTGGATAAGGACCCCCCCCCCCCC
>BEHA01000650.1:1180439-1202730 GCA_002897215.1 Eschscholzia californica subsp. californica | reverse complement strand
CTACCACAAAGTGGATTTATTTATGGGCAGTCGGTAAATTATTAAAGAAGGAGTTTCTATAACTTTAAATTAGTTTGAGAATCTAAAAAAAACTGTACGTGACTTCGACACTACGTGAGCAATTGAAAGAAACCTACTGACTACGACCTAATAACACAATTCCAATTGAAAAGGTAACATACTGACCTAGACATTTACCCAATTTCTATTTTATTTAGCCTAGAACCTGAAAGCAAAACCTAATCATACTTAATTACTCTCTCTCTCTCTCTTTAAAGTCTCAACGTACTTTCTCACATCTTTATTTCTCTCACAGACTTGTTTAACTTCCTGATATGCTTAACTTTTTTACTTGTTCTCTCTCTTTCTTTCAATCCCCCTCCCTTTCACTTGCCTTATTTTCTACTCTTTATCTTTCTAAATTTTCTTATGTGAGAGTTAATTTAAAATTTAATTTTATCGTTAAAACATGCTTCTACAGTATACTCATTTGTTGGTTATATTACAGGATCTTTACCAGCTACATATGTACTTTTAATTAGATCTCTTAATGTTAATTTTTTATGCAACAAATAAGCAAAATAATTGTTGTCACTATTACACAGGGGCAGCCGGGGCCCAAAGAAGCCAAAGCGGCTGCTTTGGGCCCCAAGCTAGTGAGGGCCCCAAAAGTTTAGAAAGACCCTCAGACCTTCTTATAGAGAGAAACACCAGACTTCTTGTTAGTACCTAAATTAGTTAGCCTTACTTAAATATTTACAAAGAATACTTAATTTCACTAAGAAATTACCACTTATCAACTTAATTAAAATAGAAGGTTTATGACTTTTCTCCCTTAAATCTTTTCTTTCCTATGTAGGGTAAATATTTCATTTTTCCTTAATAGTCTCTCTCTGCCTCATTCTCTAAATGGTATTTATCTCTTTCTTTCTTTTTTTTTGTTATTTTTTTCCATCTTGGAGTTTATACTCATCTTATTATTTCTCTGAACTAATTTACTTCTTTTTTCTCTTCAGTCTTGATTTTATATTGTTGTCTAATGAGATTTAGATTTAAATTGAATCACACTACTTATAAAATGTAATATATAGAAGTTAGGATTACTTTTTTGTGGATAAATTTGTATTATTAATTGGTTTTATCGTTTAAATCTTATGTAATTTTGGGATACTATTATTATGAAAAAAAATTATCTTTTAAGTTAGTGGTCGTCGGGGCCCCATCTTTTATCCCCGCTTTAGGTCACCCAAAGATTTGGCTCGGCTCTGCTATTACATGAGATTGTTTTTTATATTTATATGATATTGAATCTATATAATTGGATTATTTAATAAGACAAGGGTTATTGGTCTAAACTTTTCCATTTAAAGTCTAAGTTTTGGCATTGTACTTTAATTATTTCATTGATATTTTATGTAGCAATGAAGCGTACATACAAAGAGAGAAAAGAGAAAAATATCAGAGATATTAACAAAATCTCAAGAAGATTCCCCTAATAAGTATTTTACGACAACTAAAAAACTTCAGAACAATTCCACTGAAGAACCTACAAATATGATTGAAGAATTTAGTAGTGGAAATATGGTTGAAGAAATTGTTGGACATGACGTTGGTCATCAAAATATAAATGAATAACATGAAAAGGAAACTATTCCTGAAAAACATAGATATGGAGATGTTAGTGAAGAACCAGAGAAGGAGAACATTGATTAAGATATCGAGAACAAGAATATTAATGAAGATTTTAGTGATCCGACTAGTTGGAAAACAATTGATCATCCAATAAGGGACTTTCTTGTCGAAAGGGGATCCATTACAGTTTTAAGAGATGAAGATGATTTTCCAAAAGATGCTTTTAAGAGACGCTTCTCTTCGAAGTATTATGCTCGACATTTATCTAATGCAGATAGACACGATAGGAAGTGGTTTATGTATTCAAATAAGTTGAACAAAGTATTTTGTTTTTTTTGCAAATTATTCAAGCAAGACCAAATGTCATCCGTTTAGCTGAAGATGGAATAAATGATGGCGTAATCTTGGGACAAACTTAAACAACATGAGCCGAACATTGAGCATATTATTAATATGAGTGCTTGGATTCAGTTGGAAACAGGATTGAAAAATAATGCAACCATTGATGAAACTATGCAAGATCAAATTAACAAAGAGAGGGATCATTGGAAGGAGGCAGAGGCGGAACCAGGATTTCAAATCAGGGGAGGCGAACCTTAACTTGAACTTCACAAATTCTTTCGTAAGCAAAAAAAAAAAAGAAACTATATCGGTTTCTACTTACAAGCATGTAATGTCCAAAAATGAAAACTGAAAGTTGGTACTAGACACCGGTAGAAACGATTGATCAAGCTAAACCCTTTGAAGTGGATCTTAGATAGAAAAGAACAAAAGAAGTAGAAGATACACAAATTAAGTTCGCTAAACAATAGTCACCTATTCATCAATACCAATTACAAATCAAATTGTTTACTAGACTACACAGTAATTGTAATATCTAGGTTTATGGTTTCGAATGTAAAATTCAACTTTTGAATCACATTTAGCCGTTTCTATTCAAATAAGTAATCAAATTATCATTTGACCGAAATAGTAATACTTAATCCAGGTTTAAGGTATTGAGAGACTAATTTAAATGAAATCTAGTTTTGAGTCAACTTCCATGTTATATTATAAACTATCCAGGTTTTGCATAAGTTTTTTCTATTGAAAGATCAAAATATAATCATTTTCACATAAAAACAACAAACTCTCAAAATAATTATAAGAGAAACAATTAGGAGTATAGATTTTCGAATAAATTTTCTTTATCAAATTTCATATGGAACAATTTATAGAGAAAAACCCTAAACCAATTTAGAGAGAGAAACTATAAGCTATAACAGATTATGAATATATAATTTACATAAGTTCAATCCCCCAATATTAAACTAATCAATAATTATTACAAGATGAAAACAATTAATCCCTAAATAATCTACAAAGAAGAAACTAAGATTCTAAAACAAATTCAATTAGTGATTACCTGAATGATTGAATCAAAGAATGAAAACTAAAATACTGAAGAATTTTGAGAGAGATAATATGAATAAAAAATCTTCAATCTCTTCCTCCCTCTCGCCCTCCAAACTCTAGGTTAAGCTTTCTCTTGGTTGAGTTTTCACAGAACTCTCACGCCCTCCAAACTCTTACTCTCGCTTAAGCTTTCTAAAACATTTTCTAAAGAAAAAAAAGAAAAATGACTAAAATACCCGGCTTTATTCGAAAAATTACAGAAATTACCAGGGGCAATTGCCCCTTTCTTCCCTCACATAGGTCTGCCCATGGAAGGAGGTATTAGTAAGATTAATTGCTCTAGTGAAAACTCTTGTTAGTAACAAATTTCTTTAAAGTACATATTTTTCATGTGTTTGATTGGCAAACAAGAGAAAATATAAGATAGATCATGTGACCTTTTTTTCTCTTTAACTTTCTTCAAAAAGAAGAGTTCTTTTACTCACCTTTACGGGAGAAAAAAAACATTTCCCAACAACTTTTGGGTAAGTTTTTCCTTTATAAAGAGAAAACCTAGCATCTATTAAAAGACAAAAAAAGAAAAAAGATAGAGGAAGAACAAGACAGAGGAAAGGAGGAAAACAAAAAAAAGAAAAGAAAAGCACGTCACGAATTACTTCTATCTACCTTTCTTTAGTTTCAAACTTTTTATCTCTCATCATAAATGTTGTTTACTTTTTCTCTCAAACTTTTTATTTGGATGTTTTGTAAATTTTAATGACTTTAATTTTTTTCTTTTGTAGGCAATGTCTATTAGGGTAGTTTATTATAATTGATCATAAAATTAGATAATCCTACAATAGCAATTGAGTGTTAGTACACAATACGAGTACAAAAATCAAATCTTTTGATCATGATTGTTGATTTTGAAATCATCTCATGTAAACTTATGACCCTTTATTTAATTTTTATAAAATAATTAATTATCATAACTTATCTTAACCAAAAACTAATTATTTATATTATACCACAACGGTAATATCTTAACAAACTAACTTATAATCATAGTTATTTTAAAATGTCGCACTCGAATTAGCAACCAATACTCTTCAATCATGATAATTATCGTTTGTGTACTATTGACGTTTGGATAACGTTACTGCGCATTACACTATTAATATATTAGTTAAAGATGTTGTAAGAAGTAGTTTTAATTTGTCATATTTTATTTTATTATATATATAACTAGTAAGATATTATACATATAAGTTTTGGTATAGTTGTTTGCTACGGTGTACAATGCAAACACCACAGTTAAGGTTACGCATTTTATGCACAATGATGATTATCATCATACATGCATTTTGGAGTAATCGTCGTAGGAGGCATGCCATTATGGGTAAGAGAGCTTACATAAATCGATACCTAGACAGAAACAACATATTGCAAAGAATTTACTTCGAGAGTGATAGATATTGTCATAAACAACTTCGAATGAACCGAGGACAGTTTCAACGCTTATGTGTACGCTTACGTGGTTATGATTTAGCCGACAATCGACATGTAAAGGTAGAAGAACAAGTTGTTATATTCTTAAATACAATTGGACAGGATCAACGTAATAGCAATTCAGTTCTTCAATTTATTCAATCAGGAAGAAATGTTAGTTGGTATTTCCATATAGTTTTGTCAACAACACTTAGGCTTTACAAAGATGTTGTTAGACCAACGACAAACGCTAACTCTCCGATTGATGGAAGTTGTCGACAAACTTAGCATGAGTAATTCAAGGTTAGTCTAGGTTCAATAGTGCTCCAGTCTTTTATAACTAAATCTATAAGTAATTTAGTTAATCGCATCATGTATATTATACATGACACTGTCGGTGCAATCAATGGTGTACCCATATCAGAGCAATTGTTCCTATCTAAGACCAACCTTGATATCGTAATAGAAAAACATACATTTCTCAAATATTCTTGTAGCATATGGCTTTAATATGAAATTTCATTACGTACTTGCTGGGTGGAAAGGGTTTGCTCATGATGGTCGTCTTTTGAGATGTGTAGTCCCTCATTTTGGACGCAAAATTAACAGTTTCAATTGATATGGAACTTTTAAATAGTTATATCAAATGAAAGAAATTATTTAGGTAAAAATCTATTATTCAAGTAGAGTTATAACTAGGTTATGCCAATGTAGGTAAATATTATCTTGTTGATGTTGGATTCCCGCTAGTACTCGGATTTCTCACACCATATCGTGGCACACAATATCATCTGCAAGATCATGTTGGTCGTCGACCTCAAAATCCTAAAGCTCTATTTAATAATTGTCATTCATCCTTGCATAATGTCGTCGAAATGACTATATGATTGTTAAAGAAAAGATTGCATATTTGAGAAATGCACCATTTCACGATATATTAATACACAAGTTAAGGTTGTGATCGCATGTTGTGCTTTGCATAACTTCTTACGAGATGAAGATTCTGATGATATAAGTAGTGACGAAGATTCTGAGGATAAGGAGGCAAACTAGATGATGTAGACCAATACGTGCAAGATGAAGAAATTAATATTGTCCCATCACAAACTTGGACACCAGAGATATATCGGCAGAGGACATTTGGACTAATTTTTCAAATTTATAGTTATAGTAATTTTCTCATTCATGTGTTAAGTATATTGTGGAATATTTCTTCTCATTTTTTAAAATATTTATTATATTATTCTCTAAATTATGGTTTGTCAGATAATTTAACAGTTTTAGATTATCAAAATAAATGACATTATGATTTTTTACATGTTGATAAAGATGGTTGCTGAGTTTGCTCCTGCCAATTTAAACAAAAAGTGTAAGAAGGCTACTCTAACGTGGAACAGTATAATGGATGATATTCTAGTAAATACGCTTTATGATTATATTTTGGCTGAAAAAATTGGAATAAAAAAGTAATTGGTAAAACATAAAAGAAGACGGAAATCCTTATTACTACTGAAAATTTCAAAGCTCATATGAAAACATTCAGAAATCATTATACTACCGCGAGAGATGCAATCACCTCCAACAGATTTGCCTTTAACATAGTAACTTTTCGCACTGAGGCAGATGACGATGCATGGAGAAATTACGTAGAGGTACGTTTTTCTATTTATACTTTCTTAAAAAAATAATAGATTAAGTTTGACTTTGTCATTCACATTGCTTATTGTCAAGCACACCCTACTGCAACAAATTTGCGTACGAAGAGTTTTCTGTATCAGGTAAAATTAGGAGTCATCGTTGGGACAGAACAAGCCATTAGCAATAAACAAATGGAGGCTGATGGTATTTCTCATGAATTACCTAGTTAGTGAATTATTCGAAATTACTAACTTTCAAAAAATTTAATCATAATTTTATTCAATAAAATGTTTTTATTATAGGTGAAAATGACAATATGACGTCTATCAATTTGGATGAAGATGAAGGCTTATGCTCTCCAACTTCCATTGATCGAGATCAATTTATAGCGCCAAACGTAGACGACGGTCGGAATCTGATGAAACATCTGCTTAAGCTGCAAACAAACTTGCCGAAACAGTTCAAGCTCCTCAAGCTCGTGGTGTGGAAGATGAGTTGATGGTCATTCCAAACTTGAGCAAACAAGAGGTTGAAGACTCTATGTATATGATCGGAGAGAACCCCGAACTTACACGTATATTCCTTACTTTTTCTGAATCAAGAAAAGCATAATGGTTAAGGAGAAAGTTAACCAGCGATTAAACGAGGGTAAAGTAGTTACACTTTTTCGCGAATTAATAAACTTTAGTATGACTCAACTTAGCATTAGTATTACTAATTTAGGAGATTACATTAATTTTAATAATCTTTAAGTAATTATTAACATATTAGTTTGACTCGGTTGTAGTTTCCACAAATTTTGACAATATTCTTGTGGATAATATGATTTATTTTGATGTTTAACAAAATATTTTTCTTGGTTAACCAAACATAGGAAAGAATAAAAAATAAAAAACTTATTTTTTCCTAGCAAAGCAAACAGCGGAAAATTAAGAAAATGGAAAACAAAATTTTTCCTCTGTAATGAACCAAACAATAGAAAAAGTAAAAAGTGTTTACGGAGAAAAAATTTCTCGGAAAAACAATTTTTTGGGTTATGTTTGATAGCAATTCGGAGAAAGGAAAAAAAAAAGAGAAAAATTTACTCCGAGAAACTTTTACCCTAAGAAACATTTTCTTCATAGAAACTTTTCATATTTTCCCATGTTTGGTTCATCAAAGGGAAACAATTCTAATTTTCCTGTTTTCTAATTTTCTACCGTTTGGTTGATATATAAAAAGAAATTCTTATCTCATAATTTTTGCTTTTTGTAATGTTTGATCCCGTAATGAAAAAATTTTGAACACTCAAATAAATTATATCATCTGAAGAGAGTGTGGACATCAACATAATTCCACAACAACATACTAGAGTGAAATAAATTATATCATCTATACTTCGAGAATTAAAAAGGTCTCACATGAAATATAAACAACCAACTTTTTTTCGTTGATAGAAATCGACAAAAAAAAATCTCATTAGAAGAGAGTTTGGACATCAAACAAAATCCAACAACAATAACATACTAGAGTGAAAGAGAGAGAGCAAGAAAGAATATCTTAATCAATAAGTTCAGTAGTTCACCATACATAAAAATAGAAGATCCTATATACATATATATATATATATATATATATATATATGGCTCTCAAGCACATTAAGACTAACTTCATTTGTTTCTCAATAAATCTCTCGTGTAAGCAAACCTACCCTAATTTCTTTTCAGGAAGTTAATCAATAAATGTCAAGTTCTATATAACTATTACTCTTCTTCCTCCTAGATTTGACTAATAATGGAGATCATCAATCCTTAGAAAGTGATCATTATATGTAAGAACAACAACAAAAAGAGCAAATGAACTAGTCAAATACCCCTTTTTATTTCTTCTGAATCGATTTAGGTAGTAAAAAAAACTTATGGGTTTTGATAGCCATTTAGAGTAATAGTCTGATTTGGATGAAATTTTTCTATTTTTACTTCGAGATGATGGGATTTGAATACTCACAGTGAAAAAAGAATTAGATTTTTCACTCAACTTAACATAAATCTTGGAATGCTTGATTAAGAAGTGAGTTCTTGTGTTAGTAAGGGAAACCATATTATCCTTTTATAAAATGGAGAAAGGAAGTTGAAGATGGAGCTCCAAATCTGGGCATAGTTGTTTCTGGCTCATGGGTTTGACTCGATTTTTTTCTTAGAGAGAGAAACGTGGGGATGAACCTATGAAGACAAGATTAGAGAGAGGAAGAGAATAGATTGACAAAAAGCAATAGTACAACAAATATAGAGAGATGGAATTATGAAAAAGAGTGCACATTTACTTTTTGTTACAACGGAGAAACTTTTTCTTTACTTAGAGAGGGGTCACAAATTTCCCCTGTTTTGGGGAAAAATCTGAAAAAATAGGTCACGTGACCTTAAATCTTCTTTTCCCTTAATAAGGTACCAAACAGAAGAAAATGTAAATTTTTGGGAAAACATTTCTACTTTCCCAGAGAAAATCGTGTATCAAACACAACCTTGGGGTAATTTTTTTCCTTACCGCAAATTGCTATCATACACAACCTTGGTCTCTCTATCTCTTCCCTCGGTCTTTCTCTCTCTCTCTCTCTCTCTCTCTTACCTCTATCTTCTTCTCTCTCTCTTCTGAACTTCGGCGCTGGAAATGTGGAATAAGGAAATGAGGGATAATCTTTCATTTTATATCGAAAACCTAAAGAAGGGGTGCCTATATACTGGGTTTGAGGCGGGCCTTCCAAACGGACTTAGGAGGCAGGTATAGAGTTCGGGTAAGGGATTTTTTAATTGAGCCCAAACCTGCCCATTATCTAGAGGTCCCCTCGGTGGGCACTACTCACGCCGGGCGGGCTCTTCTCCTGTCGGACTTGGATTCTAGGCCAGACTCCCCGCCCGAGTTTCGGGATCCTGGGTCAAATTCCAAGCCTTACAAGGCCCCCCCAAGAAAAAAGGTCCATCTAGGTAAAGTTTCCCCTTGTAGACCCACTTCGGCACGATCTTTTAGAGAAGAGCAATTAACCGTTGATATAGAGTTTCAGAATTTCAAGTTCAAGAATGAAAAAAACACCCTAATAAGATTACAAATCTTAAACCCGAAATCAAACCCCGCCATCGCTAACTAGCTTCCCCCACTCTCCTCATTCACACCAGCAACAGCCATGGGCGGAGGAAGAGGAGGGCAAAAGCGAGGCCGTACACAGCGGAGACACTTCCGCGAGAACAGAGAAAACGTCTGGAAGAAAAGCAAATCTGATTCCTCCACCACCACTACCACTGACAATCCCCCTTCCTCCACCGACAACAACAACAACAACAACGGAAATGTCTCCGGTTGGGAGCCATTCACCACTCAAAACCTAGCTTTCGAACAATACTACAAGGTACTCTAATCTCTCTCTCTCTCTCTCTCTCTAGTTCTTGTTTTGATTTAGTATTTGTTTATTCTAGGAGCAACACATAGTGCCTGAAGAAGAATGGGATCTTTTCATGAAAGTACTTCACAAGCCACTCCCTGCTGCTTTCAGAATCAATTCTAGGTATACACATCTCTTATTTTCTTATTCCAATACATCTACTATGTGGTTTAAAAAAAAAATTAGGTTTTGGAAGGCAGATCATTTTGCCAACTTAAAATACTTCATGTGAATATGGAATTATGGCTCAAGGACTTATAGGAATAATAACTACTGTAAATTTGTGTAAGAATAGAGGTTTAAGTTCTGTTTTTGAATCCATATTTATCACAAAATTAACAGATTGGTGCTTGTGTATTTTGTTATGGAGTTAATTTTATTCTTTTTTGTTCTTCAAATTTGTGTTTTATTAGTGGCCAATTTTATCAAGACATCCGCTCTCAACTAAAGAATGATTTTATGATAACTCTTGAATCGGAGGTGCGTTTATCATATATATATATTTCTTTTGGGAAACTTGTCCTTTTTCAACACAGTTTTGCGTTAAATAGTTAGAGTCGTTCTCAATTTCTCCTACTCGTGTTGCTCGTAGGAGGCTGATGGCGATGAAGAGAGGCCTATTAGACCATTACTTTGGTATCCTGACAATTTGGCTTGGCATTCAAATTTTTCTCGCATGCAGTTACGGAAGAACCAAACCCTCGAGAGGTGAAAAATATTTCTTGAAAAATGAACTACTCTTATATTTTGCTTTTGGTGAGGAAATTATTGTAGCTGTTTGTTGTTACTTCTTGAAAAATTTTGCATGCAAATTTAGACGAGATTCATTTTCCTTATTCAGTAGACATTGTTTAATTGACTTAGCAAACCACCTGTCATGGTTCTTATGCAATAATATAGGTTCCATGAGTTCTTGAAGCAAGAAAATGAAATTGGGAATCTAACAAGACAAGAGGCTGTTAGCATGGTGAGTAACTCTATAATTACGTCAAGCTGTCGAGTAATCTCAGTTATGTTCCATTCGTACTATCTCCTTAAAAAGTAGATGATATCTTGGCATGCATTGTCGCAATGTTGCAATTTTTCCTTTGTGTTAGTTAAGGAGTATTGGGCTAACATTATTGTATGACTTGTGAACAGGTTCCTCCATTATTCCTGGATGTACGCCCGGATCATTTTATACTTGATAGTAAGAAAATCTTATCATGCATCGTAGTTCACCTAAGTCTCGTCATTAGCGTATCTTTGCATTCGAAAGCAATTGTAGTTAAATGGTGCAAAAGTTTATTTCGAGTTTGTACATCATTTAGCTGAGTGAAAAGGTTTTCAAGTTCAGCTAAAGAATATGTAAACTTGTTGATACACATGCCTCATATCATCGTACGTGTTAAGGGAGAAAGTCTAATGCTTGTGACTGTTGTTTTTGCTCTAATGCAGTGTGTGCTGCTCCGGGTTCAAAAACATTCCAATTACTTGAGATGATACACCAATCAACTGAATCGGGACCGCTACCTGCTGGAATGGTCTTTCCCTTATCTTGTTCTGCACTTTGATCCCAGATGACATTTCTTGACATATGTTTGCTTAGGAACTGATTGATTATAGGATTGTAGAACTAACTTTGTACTCTGATTTTCAACTTATACGTCGTTTAAAGAAGGATTAGTACGGAAGGCATTTCATTTTGCTCGTGGTTCTCTGTCCTAATGGGTTCTGATTTTCCTGATTGGTCTAGGTCATAGCTAACGATGTTGATGCCCAAAGATGTAACCTTCTCATACACCAGACGAAACGAATGTGCAGTGCCAATTTGATAGTTACAAATCATGAAGCTCAACACTTCCCTAGTTGTGTGAACAAAAGTAGCTTAGATACACCTGAACTGGGAAGTGCAAATGTAATTAGACAACTACAGTTTGATCGTGTCTTATGTGACGTTCCATGCAGTGGAGATGGCACTCTCCGCAAGGCTCCCGACATTTGGAGGAAGTGGTAATATTGTTAATCTGGTTCTGTATTCTGATATTTCTCTCTAGTGCTTTATTACCTTATATTAAGTGAAGTTTTCCTTGCATTTCAGGAACATTGGAATGGGCAATGGAGTCCATCGCCTCCAACTGCAGATAGCTATGCGTGGTAAAGTTACAAACTGATAAGGGATAACATTAAGAATAACAATGTTATCCAACTCTATTACAAACTTTTACTGTATTTTTAACTTAGTTCGAACGTACATACACTCGTGTACTTTTGGAATTTCGCTTGCTCATTCCAATGTTTGTTGTAATCTAGGTTCGAGGTGTGAGGTGTCTGTAAGATCTTATACATCATGGACTCTTTTAGCAACTAATACATGATATGCATTGAATTAAGATGCAAACAGTGAGAGGAAAAATAAGAGGAATCTTTTTTAGGTTCATTCTTTAATATGAACTTGTTATCTGAAATCATTCTGCAAAAAGCAATTCTTGACTGAAATCTTGTGTGGCTGATGTTGTTTCTAATAATTAAAACCAAAATTGGTAAGATTTTAGGTTACCTATCGTTTGTTCTGCTAAAACTAAAAAGCAGGCCATATTTAAAGATATCAGTGCGAAACCTTTAGGTGCCTACATGTTGACTTTGGCATCGCATAAGACCATTTCCAGTTTTGTTCAACTGAGAGATTTCGAGTCCCGAGTCCTGACCATGAATATATTTGTGTTTTTTCTTTTTTGCATTGTCAGCGTGCCTCGAACTCTTGACATCTAATGTGGATGACTATACCTCTTACCACTCCAACCAAGGGTTGTTGGTTATTTGTGTTTGTTTATGTTTAAGAAACTATCTTGTCATGTAAATGATGTTGTGATGTGCTGCATGGTGTCTGATTTGTCCATAAAATGCTATATTAGTATCTATATTTTTTTAGTAATATTATCATTATGTTGCTTGTTGCAGGTATAGCATTGCTTAAAGTGGGCGGAAGAATGGTCTATTCAACCTGTTCGATGAATCCAGTTGAGAATGAAGCTGTGGTTGCTGAGGTAAGCAAGGAGCTTTGTTTTATAGTTTTATCCATTTTCTTTTACTCGTCCATCGTATGCTACAGATATATTTAGAGGTGCAGTAACTTGCTGCAGTTGGCATATCTCACCATTCTTCCTCTAACTTATTTTCATAGATGTGTAGTATTTCCTCTTGGTTTTCCGTTATTCATATTCTCATTCACATCCTCTTTTAATCCTTCTGATTCTTATTAATTTTTATGTTTTTGTATAAACTGTTGGTAACTTGTGTGACAGAGATAATTTGGGATTGTTCTTCTGTTGCGAAGGACTCGTCATGTTGTTAGGAGTGTAAAATTCAGGTTATGTTGTTGGATACAATTGAGTACGAGATTTGTTTTCCTTGGAAGAGCAAGGAATCTTTCCTTGTCTTCCACTATTGTTTATATTCTTTGTTTCCTGACAAAAACGAGAACTTTGAAAAGTATATTTTACTGGAAGTGTAAATGTGTCGGCTTATATTATTGATCGTTATAGTGGTTTCTAGTAGTTAATTACAAATTGGTAGAATATAGGGAACAGTTGTATTGATCTCCATGAGTAGGTATTGATCACAATGTACGCTGCTCCAGATTAGATATGGAGTTCACTTAAACAGAACCAGTATCTCTTATTTTCCATAGTCATGATTGAATCTTGTTCCTTTTCATGGTTTCATGCTCTAGTGACTGTACACTCTCTTTGCTACTTCTCTTCCATCTTCATTGAAATTACCACCTTATGCATATTTCCTCAGATTCTCCGGAGGTGTGAAGGGTCTGTGGAGCTTCTTGATGTTTCCAGCGAGCTTCCCGATTTAACTCGCCGTCCAGGTCTTAAACAGTGGAAGGTTGGTGTTTAGTTACTCCAGATTTCGAAATGTGACTTTCTTTTGCACTTCCCCTAGATATTATATCTGATGTTATCATGTATTTCCATCATAGTTTTAAAGGGCCATAATATGGTGATCATGACATTGCAACTTAGTGTTACTATTACAAATTTTACGTTGTTGACGGTTCGAAACATTAATCCTGTGGGTTTGCAGTCTATATGTGTAAAGCCATATGATCTGAAGTTAATAACTTTTAACTCAAAATGGATTCAAACTATGGATTTTGAATTGCCACTCCATACTTGTGTCATCGATTGTTAGCATGCTTGAGGTGAATAATCATTCTATAGGATTAGCATGTCTTTCTCTGAATAAGTTGCTTTCAAGTACATTGTTTCCTAAATCAACATCACATAAATGAAGCTGGACGATGTCTGTTGGAAGATATTTTATATGTATATTTAGGTTCAACAATTTTTAGCATCAATCCTTTATTAGCTGAATATATGAAGTATACAGAGATTGCAGTTAGGTATCCCTTATATGATCCAGATAGAGTACTTTCGGTTAAGTTGTTTTTGTTGCAAAGCTGTTTAAGCACTGTTATATGCAAAGATTCGTTATAACCTCTGTATGACATCATTTTCACATTTTTATGTCAGGTGCGTGATAAGGGCTCGTGGTTAGCTTCTCACAAAGATGTTCTCAAGTACCGTAAAGGAGCGATTGTGCCAAGCATGTTTCCTTCTGGTAGAAGCTTTGACATCGATGCATCAGAGTCTGTTGGTTTGCCTGAAGATGTAGTTCCTCTTGAAAACTGCAATGACCCTGGGATGGAAAATGACACAAACTCGGAAGAGAATCGTCATAATGTAGATCCCGAATCTGGTCCTGACAACTCGGAGATCCCTAATGGTTCAGCTGATGTTTTGGATGAGGAAGTTTCAACTCTCCCTCTTGAACGATGCATGAGGATAGTGCCACATGACCAGAATACTGGAGCTTTTTTCATTGCCGTCCTTCATAAGTTGGCCCCATTTCCTGGTATATTTTTCACCAATGTCGTCTTACTATGTTCCTAATGTGGAATCCTGGGATGGTAATTAGGTAGAAATTAGTAACCATAGAGACGATTTACCTAGTTATTCTCTATACTCCTGGATAATTGTACTATTTTGTAGTATAAGCACAGATATCAAATACGGAACTAGTCCGTAAATGAAGGGTTGTATAGGTATAATGGCTGATTGTATCATTCAGTTAGGTCAAATTTTACTTGAAATGGGTAAGATGAGATATCATATAATTTTGTCCTTGCAATGTACTAGCAATGAGCCTTGGAAGTAGACATGATTTCCTTGGGTAGCACTATAATTTTCAACTATTCATTTCACCACATTTTGACTTTATTTAGTGATTACTGGCAGTTTCTGGGAATAAAACTAATCTCAGTGGATGTCCAACTAACGCGGATGAGATAAATGAAGATACAAAGGAGATCAATCCAAATACACCACTAAATGAAGCTAATGGCCAACATAATGTGGCTCCTGATGTTGAATTACTGGTGAATAAACAACCAGAAGAGGGTGCTGTTAGTCTTGATTCTCGTCGCATATCCGAAAAAGAGAACGAGCAATTGGAACCCAAAGGGGATGTGAATGGAGAGACTGAAATCAAGAAACCTAAAGAAAGTAATCGGAGGTTACAATCTCAAGGCAAATGGAAAGGGGTGGATCCTGTGGTATTTTTCCAAGATGAGGCTATTCTGAACGGTATAAAGGAATTCTATGGAATCAGTGATGCATTTCCATTTCATGATCACCTTGTGACAAGAAACACTGATGCCCAAAGTAGCAAGAGGATTTACTATATATCCAAGTCAGTTCAGGATGTTCTGAAACTGAATCTCCGGGTTGGGCAGCAACTGAAGATTACTTCAGTTGGCCTGAAGGCTTTTGTAAGTAATTCTCCTTCAGTATTTATTGTCTTACTATTTACTACTGCGTGACCGTTAGTCTGGGTCTCGCTGAGCACGTGGATCATCTTTGACTCCTACAATACTTACTCTTGGGTACTTGTTCAGAAAGAGATGGTTGATTTACTAGATTTTGGTGGTGTTTCTTCTTAAAAATTGTCTGGTTCTGACTGAGTTGTCTGAATCTGAGTCATCTGATTTTGACTTGTTTCAGTGAGGGGGCAGAATAGTCATATCAGTTTATTTCGGAGAAGGGCTTTTAAACTTATTTTATGTCTGACTTTAATGGATCCAAGGTCATCCTGAGGTAGTCCTTCAGACGAGTTAGACGCACAGGATAGATAAAAGACACATTCTAAAGTGGTCGGAGCCAAATCAGATCTCGAGTCTGATTTGATATCTGAATTTAAAGAAACAAAGACAACCATCTTGTCATTGTCATTTCTGTTTAGCATCTCTGAGAATCTTATGTTATATTATTTCAGGAACGGCAAACGGCAAAAGAAGGCAACTGTTCAGAATGTCCATACCGTATATCATCAGAGGGATTACCATTACTTCTTCCATATGTCACTAAACAAATACTATGTGCATCTTTAGTAGATTTTAAGCACTTATTGCAATACAAAAGCATCAAATTTGCAGATTTTGTTGATTCTGGCTTTGGTGAGAAGGCATCTAAGCTCAAGTTAGGATGTTGTGTTGTTGTGTTGAGAAAAGGTAAGAATTGCGTCCATTCCTCTTCTCTCATCTTTTTCAAGGAACTACAAGACAAATCTATTGGTTTTTAAACTTAACATCAGGGTGCTCATTACTTGTTGCAGAAGATCAAGGTCCATCAGACCCTATCAAGGTTGATGCCTCCACGATAGCTATCGGATGCTGGAAAGGTAAAACAAATGTAAGCGTAATGGTTTCACCAACAGACTGCCAAGAACTGCTCGTGAGACTTTCTGTACGCTTAGGGATCAAAATGGAAAAGCCTCTAGTGCAGGAAAGTGAAAAATCAGAAGCAGTAGAAGTCAATGGAGTAGAAACCATGGATGCTGATGAGAAGAACTTAGAAAAAGGACCAGTTAACGAAACCGTGGTAGGTTGAGTTCTGGATCTATTATTTTTGTTTTTGTAATGCTTAAATTACTATTAACTTATTTGAAACTTTATGTTATGACAGATAATTTATCCTCTTTTAGATGGGTAAGCGATTGCTGTCATTTTGGTACTGGTATTGTTAATGGCAACAATACTAATTTTACTACAATTTATTAGTGGAATTGGAGTTCCGATTTAATTTAAAATTTTCAAAGAATGGACTCTAAGGTTGTGTCTGATAGCATCTATTTTCGTAGAAATAGAACAGTTAACATGAAAATAGGGGACTTCCACTATTTGATAAATAATTTAATTTATTTCCGTAGTTTTATCCCGTCAGCCAACATTTCCATGAAGTACTTAAATTCTTAGTTTCCACAGTTCAACAAAAAAAAAAAAAATTCTTAGTTTCCATAGTTTATTCCCCTTTAGGTTTGTCAAACATATACCACATTGTCAGTTTCTTGGATCCCCCTTCATTTTCTCTCCCAGTTTAGTTTATGTAATTGTGTTAATCTTTGGGTGTTCTTTAGCCGTCATTGCTTCTTTTATTTTCCTTTTAACATTCATTCGTGGCGGGGGTTTCGAGATATAAAGAAAAATTTTCGCGGCACAGATTAGTCGATGGATATTTCTTTTAACTCAAAATTTTACTTTATTGAACTTTGCCGCCTAATCTTCGTATTCGCTCTCTTCCTCTCTCTGATGTTGTTCTCTTTCTCCCACTGTCTCACATTACCTCTTGTTCTCTTTCACTCCCTGTCTCTCACTGTTTCTTTTTTGCTCTCACTGTTTATATTTGTTGTTTTGTGCCTATGTTTTGCTGCGAAATCCTTGAAGAGGGTTTTGCCGGAATCTCTACTCGAAGTCTCATTTTGGCGAAGTGGACACTTCCATTTGTTGGAACTATGTCTGTGTAAGAGAGGGACAAAAAGAGAGAAAAAGTAAGAGATCTAGAGAGAAACAATGAGAGATTGAAAGAGAAATAGTGAAAGATCGAAAGCTAGATAGAGAGATGGACAATTAGGAATTGAGTGAGATATTAAGAGGACAAAGAACAAGAGAACGAGATGGTGAGAGATACTGGGAGAGAGAAAAAAGACAAAGATTAGGGGGCGGAGTTTAACCAAGTAAATTTTGAGATAAAAATGAAATAAGTCTCCCAATTTGCCTCAAAGCTACGACCGTATTCATTCCAACATACTAAGGCCCGACCAATCTTCAACATAAATAAGGGTCCATTTCATACACGTGAAAATCAGGTTCGAAAATCGACTTTTACGAGAAAATCGATTTGCCATTATTTGATTTAACCAAAAGAGTGAAAATCTAGTTACCGTAAGGAAAAAAGATTAGAAAATCATGTGAAATATTTTCCCATGTGAAAGTCGTTTTCCCACAATTACACGCTCTCTCATCCCTTCGCTATCATACTCTCCCTATAAACTCTCCCACAATACATGCTCAATCTCTTTCACTTGAAAATTTCATGTTAATTAAATTTCTCCACTCTGAAGATGATTATGATTAGGGGTGAAATTAAAGACCGCGTAAATCGGTGAAAACCGAACCAGACAGGACCACAAAAAACCGAACAAAAATATTTCGGGCTATAATGGTCGGTCTTTTTGATTGAATTGGTCTTTAGGGTCAGTTCGGTCTTTTTTCTGACAAGCTCGTGGATCCCAAACCGGACTGATTTAAGTGCCATATATAATGGCAAAATATTGATGGATAACTAAGTATTATATCTTTTAATTGAATTGTTTTTGTTCTCATTCTTGTTTCGATACACTATTGAGTGAAAGAAAAATTAGAGAAATTGTTGTTATTGTTTGATCTCTTGCGCACAACATTAGCCTCAAGATAATCTTTTGATTTTTAATATTTGGTTAAATAAAGTTTAAATTAGGTTTAAACCAAAAACCGAACCGAAAGATCGATTTTTAAATGGGTGATCTATTTTATTCTGTACAGGCTTTTGGTCGGGGTTTTTTACATATAAAAATTGGACCATTATAATAGATACCCGTACAAATATGTTAAAAAACCGGTCCAACCACACCGGTTTCACCCTAATTATGATCATGTTCATTTTCATTATGATCTTGTGTAATGATGATTTCTCTAGATAATTCTGAATTTCTAATGTTCAAAATGATAGAGTTTAACATAATCACCATAGATTGATATAATTTGTATTTTTAGGGCCCATTAAAGAATCTAGATTTCTAAAGTTTTTGCCATTAACAAATCTAGATTTCTAGGGTTTTCGCTATTAACGAATCTGAATTTCTAGGTTTTAGAAGACAATCACCAAGGTTTTTGCCATTAACAAAATCATAAACGAGATATTTCAATGTATATGTTATTTTGTCTGTGTTATTTGGTTGAGATATTTAAAATGTACTTCCATATGATGTTATTTGTTTGGGATATAAAGCCATTCACATTTCAAGATATTTTGATTTAATAGAGTTGTAGACATTTTATTAGGAGATTCTTTTGAAAGAAAATGTCTTTAAAATCATTGAAAATATAGAAGAAATTTGTGAACATTTTGATAAGGAAGATAATAAAAATAAATATTTCGATTAGAAAGATAATAAAAATTAATAATAACGATAATAACAATGATTATTATTATTATTATTATTATTATTATTATTAGATAATAGTAATAATATAATTGTATGTAATAACAAAACAATATAATAATACTGCGATAACATTATACTAGTAAATCACTATACTATTATAGTGTTATATCTTAACAAAAAAAAATACTATTATAGTGTTATACTATTACGATATAATATTATTAAACTGCATTTTATTATTATTATTATATTATTATATTATTATATTATAATAAATAACTACTAATTGTCCATCAATATCTACTAATATCTAAATGTCCACGAATATATTTTTTAAATGTAAGTAAAAATATGTTATTTTAGATTATAAGATAATGATAATATTATCATATAGTAAACATGTATGAATTATTCATCAATGTCAACGGACATCAAGATGTTCATGAAAGCCTAAAATATATGTTTGAAATATCAGTAAAAATACGTTATTTTATTGTCTTTTATTAGCACCTTTCTCGAATATCATTTTAAGTTAATCTTTTTGGCACCTAAAATTTTTGATATTTATTTTTCTGTGATCACCAATATATTGTCTCATTATCTTCTATCACGAGAAGTGAAGGTATATTGATTCGTCGTTTTAGTCCGACTATTCAGGTATATATTTTGATCCGTCGTTTTGGGGTACTTTGATCCGTCATTTTGGGGTAAATTATTTCTTTTCCTTTGAAGATACTTTTTAGTTAGTATATTAATTTTCTCGGGAAATAGTTTAATACTTTTCCATAGAAATATCATATTACTTGTGATCATGGGCGGACCAACGTGAGGGCAAGAAGGAGCAATTGTCCCTGGGTGGTTTTGTAAATTTTGTAACAGAGCAGGGTAATTTCGTAATTTAATTTTTTTTTTGAGAATGTGAGGAAGATTTTGGAGGGTTAAGAAGTTTCGAAAATCAGCCGAGAGGAAGAGACAAACGAGAGATTACAGGTAGAGACGATTTGGAGGGACTAGGGAGGTAGATACTCATCAAGGTAATCAAAAGTTAATTTGTTTTAGTTTCTTATATGTAGATTGTTTTAGACAGGGGCGGAACCAGGATTTCATACTAGATAGAGCAAGCCTAAAGTCTCTATAAAGTAAGGTTCTACTTATAATGTGTATGACCTTACAAGATACAACACGAGACAATTTTTTAATAACATCCTTTCGTGTCATGATTTTTACGTTTAACTTAATAATCTGACTAAAACAATAGAATTAATCTTTTGATTTAGATTTACAAATTTACGTAAGATTGGATAATTCAAATTAGTACCAAAATATTGACAAATACTTTTCAATTATTCTACATCTTACAAAAGAAAAGTCGTCCAATTTTATTAATCATTAATCTAAGATTTTCATATTATAATTGCACAATAACACTTGAAGTAGGAAACATTACGTAGCCAAAAGTGCACCCAAGTAAAAACATGATCTTGTGTAGCAATTGGTCTATATTGAAATGACACTTAAAACCAAATTGAAAATTAAAAGGGAGAATACTGATGGCAATGGGATTTGAGCCCATGTCTTCCTGGTGGAATGCATACTGACTCTCTACTAGAGCTAAAGTGATCTAGCATAAATATTGGTGGCTTACCTTAAATATGTGGAGATCAGGCCGGATAGCTGCGCAGCCTGATCTCCACATAGCTCCGCCTCTGGTTTTAGGGTTTTATTCATTTTTCTTCTTTGGAAGGTTTGATTGTTCTAGATTAGTTTATCCTCTCAAGAATTGAACCTAGGCAAAATTATAGATTCATAATTGATATCTCTCTCTAAGTTGTTATTTTTGTTTCTCTCTCTAAATTTTCCAATCATGAAATTTGGTAAAGAAAATTTATAAAATCTATATTCATAATTGTATCTCTTCAAATGATTTGATGGTGTGTTTGGTTGGAGAATTACTAAGTAGGATTCCTATCAAAAGTGAGATTTGGTAGGAATCATGAATCCTTGGTCTATTTGGCTACCAAGAATCCTAAGACTCTTGAATCCTAAGGATTCCTAATTCCAGAATTTGTATTGGACCAAAATCTCACCCTACCCCCTAGGATTTGCTAGGATTTGAGATTAATAAACCTAAATTTTAAACTAAAAATAAAAAAAAAGTTTCTTTCTACGAAATGATTATTTTTTCGAAATTCATTTTTTTTTTCCAAAACTCGTTGTTTCCGACAACGGTTTTCTCCCCCGAAAACCGATTCTTCCTCAAATAATTTTTTTACCCGCAATTCGATTTTTTTCATAAGAAAGATTTTTCCTTGAAAATTGTTTTTCCTCCAAACCCTTTTTTTTTACCGAAAATCAAATTTTTTTGTCGAAAAATATTTTTTCGATAACTGAAATTTTATAAAAACTTTTTCTTCATAAAGACTACTTTTCCCGAATTGTGTTTTTTCCCAGAAAAAAATCGGTTTTCAGGAATAGGTTTCATGAAATTTCGGTTACCGGAAAAATGGTTTCGCAAAAAAAAAATTGAGGTAATTTTTTTCTCGAATGAAACAATATTTGAGAAAAAGAGAAACGGGTTTCGAGAACAAGGTTTATTCAATATGTTTTCTAAAGAAGCGTTTAAAAATACACAAATAATAATGAATCACAGTATTCTTATTAGTTGCCAAACAAACCAAAAAATATTACTTGGATTCATGAATCTGTGGAATCATGAATTCCAAGGACTCGTGAATCCGCGGATTCATGATTCCATCAACCAAACACACCATTAGGGTTTTGTTGTTTCTTTAAAAAAAATATTATATCTTGATCTCTAGATAAAAAAAACTTATGCAAAACCTAGATAGTTTATAATTCATAGTATGATATTAGAATTTAGCTCAAAAAGAATTTCATAGAAGTTAATGTTTCTAAACTTTAAACCTAAATTAGGTAATTAGCATTGGGGGGAATCATTGAAAACATATCATATATAATAGAAAGTGGATCACAGTTTATATAGTATCACATGATCGTACGTAGAAAAAAATAATTCAAGTTCAAGCCAGAGGTTCGCCTCCCTTAATTTGAAGTCCTGGTTGCGCCACTGCTTGTGATGTATGAAGAAAGGGTTGATTTACTGTTGTTAGTATTTTTTTTTTAACACCAATGACTAACGTGGACTAACATATGATAGTTATATGATATAAGTTATTTAACTTAAAGGACTTAAAA
>BEHA01000650.1:1153535-1164384 GCA_002897215.1 Eschscholzia californica subsp. californica | reverse complement strand
GTTTATGTATGTTTTGATTCATAATTCGCCTATTTTGGGACTGTTCTAGTTGAGTTTGAGAAACCAATTTGTATTCTAGGGTTTCATTTATATGCTATGATGATCTTTTGCTTTGCTATTTTTCTACATTGTAAAACATTAAGACTGTAAGATCATATGCTATTGATGTTCAAACTTGTTTGATTATAAGTTAAGTAGTGAGGAGTACTGAATCTTGCTTCTCAAGGACAATCTCTCGATCTTTATTCCAGACGATCATTATTCCACACGATCATTTTCTCAATTGATTTTTCTTTGATAATTATGCCAAAGATTAGTTCATCCTTTTCTACTTAAAGACATAAAGTTACTTGGTGATAGAACGATACCTGTAAAATTGTTAAATAATCTTTACCTAAAACTGGATCTTAGTGTTAAGAGGCATGATAATTATCCATGTTCAACCTTCACGATTCGCATTGTCATTTGAATTTTCTTTTCGATCTTGACTATGGAGTTCCATAATTCTGTTTTCCAGATTCCTTTACGAATTTATGCGTACTTATTTGTATACCAAATAAGGTTTAGTTTAATGTTGAAGTATATAAATGAAGATATCTAGTTTTGAAGAACAGGTTTCACGAATGAATGCTCTGTTGAAAGTTAGGGGAACCCCTTGTTAGGACAAGAAAGAATGTGGTCCAGAGAAACAAAAGAGAGAAAGTATTTACTTTTTAAACTATTGATAATTTCATACTTTTACGAGTTCCATGATATGAACCTTTTTTTTTCCAATTTAGGTCATTGCCAAGAGAGAGTACAGTCGAAGATTTATGTTGCTATGCTCTATAGTCTTTTCTAAGATATCCTAAATCATTTCTCTATGACTTATCCTTCAATCGAATAATACAAATGGTACCACTAACTTGTATTACTGTAATCTTAGGTTATTTATGTGACATAAACAAGAAAGGATTCCACTGATAGCCCATTATAGATTTCGTCAGGTTAAGGAAAAAACACTTTTCCATATCTGTCGTATTAGTTGTCTAACTAAGAGAACTACATTCTTCGTACTAGAAACCTTTACTCTTGAGTTACACAATCTTTTGAGTCATGCATATCATTACATATTCCTAAACAGATATTAGCTTTGCATGTAGATACTAGCTAAGGTTTGAGTTTCCATTTATTGCTGTGATTTCACGTAAATGAAATTTATAAGTATGCAAAGAAGATAAATGTGTAAGATAATCACATCTGCGTTATAGTCTTTCCCGACTCCAGAGAAACTATTCAATTGATAGATCTCATAAAGAGAAAATTCTTGTCCAAGTAAATACCTCTCCAAGGTGCTCTAATAAGATGTTATGATTTTCTAATATATCTTGTGAGGCCCAGTACCTTCCTACATTGTAAGAAAAGAATAAATGTGTAAGATAAATCACACGTCAAACAAATTTGGCGAAAAGATAGAAAAAGAGGAACACACGGATTATGTACGGGGAAGTTAGTTCCTACTTTCTATTCTAACTTCACTGGAAGATGAATATTTCTCTCTTATGAGATAGTTGAGATCAGTTTGGTATCTCGGATACTTTTCCAAATAATCACATCCCATTTATGCGTCACTGTTGTTTAATTAAGTGCTACTGTGCTAGATATAACTCATTTGTAGTATATTCATATAAATTTAGCAAAACGGGGTATGATTATCATATAGCTACTTCTAAAACCAAACATTAACACCCTATTTTGCCAAATTCATTTGGGACATATATGAAAGAACTTGTACGTATGTCTATATTTGCAGATATTCCCAATAACAGGTGATTTATCTGTTAACATCTTAATTTTGTTAGTGTGCACGAGAAACTAGGGTTCAAGTTTTATTGTTTCCGAAAACATCTTAATTTTGTTGACGTGGTGTCGTGGTCACATATCTTCGTACACATTAAACAACAAGGACATTTAAATGAATTTCATTCCACTTTTTTTCTTATGTTTCCACATAAATTTGAGTTCTTCGATTTTGTATTTAATTTTCTTTTTATGACATTCTTTTGGGGTGAACAGATACAGGGCAGTCACAAGTGCATACTACAGAGGAGCTGTAGGGGCCATGTTAGTCTACGACATAACTAAACGCCAGAGCTTTGATCATATACCGAGATGGCTAGAAGAGCTTAGAGGCCATGCAGACAAGAATATCGTGATCATACTTATCGGAAACAAGAGCGATCTCGAAAACCAAAGAGCTGTCCCAACTGAGGATGCCAAAGAATTTGCTCAAAAGGAAGGACTCTTCTTCCTCGAGACATCAGCATTAGAAGCAACAAACATTGAGACTGCCTTTTCAACCATCTTGACAGAAATTTTCAACATTGTGAACAAGAAGACTCTAGTTGCAGACGAAGATCAAATCAATGGAAATCCAGCATCCTTGGCCGGTAAAAAGATCATCGTTCCTGGGCCTGCACAAGTGATTCCGGCAAAGAACAAGATGTGTTGTACATCATCTTGATGTTGTTCGATTTCTAGTTCATCTATGATCCTCTGGTTTTCACATTTCTGGTTTTTGTGTATTATATAGTTTGATTGTATGATTTTAGGTTTTCAGGAAGAACAGATTGATTCCATACATGTGTGTGGGAGACAGTGGGAAAGCTGGTTTTGAGAAAAAGGAAGGTAGCTGGTCTAGTTTTTGTGTTTTTATCACTATATTCTTGGGAATTACTTCATCTACATGTGTTTTCATCTTTGTTTGAACTTCAAACAAGCTTAATACCTTTTTGTTAAAATGGATAAGTGATGGTTATTATCAAAGTTGAAAATGTGGGAGTGAGAAAATGGATGGCAGCCGTTCCATCTAGATCTAGGGTAGCGAGATTTGGGTGATGGGTTTTCTTGAGTTTAATCTTCCTTTTGTGAAAATCTTCAGGCCCTTTTAAACAAAATCAAGTAGTTCCATTTAATGGAGTTCTCATCCAGTAAGGAGCTCATAAAGGTGCTCCATGTGCCGAGGTATGTATCACTGAGTCAATGAGTCAGATTAGTCCTTATAAATTATGATAGTGTTATTTATGGTTTATCCAAGGAAAATCGATCAGTCAAGCACTCGAGTTTCTCACAAAAATGACCCTTTTGTTCCTACGTCTGTCTATACGAGTAGGAAGATATTGGGGTTTTGTGATGAGGATTATACATGGGAAGAAGAAGAAGATGATGAAGAAGGAAGGAAGAAGAAAGAGAAAGAAATTTTTTTTGCCTTGAGGTCGCCGGAGCTTGTCGATGACGACTTCACGACAATTGACGCCGTTAAGTCAAACATTGGTTGCGGCATTGCCTCTTAAACATACACTGCTTTGAACTAAATTAGGGATTGCTTTTGGCGAGATTGCCTATAACAATTTTGGATATTGCCTATAAAATCTCCATGTTCATTTTATTTATTTTCTGAATATTGATTAAAATGGTCATTACAAAGACATTGATACGTCAATACAATGTGATAAACCCGATAACTGTCGAATTACTACTAGCTTAAAATCCTACGAATTAATGGCCTAAAGTAATCCAAGTTCTAATGGTTCAATCTCAAAAATATAATCAGATCCCAAGTTTTGTAGATTGTGATAAAATTACAATAAGCTTCTCGGCTCAATTGTAGCAAGTAATTTTTGTCCTTTATGGCACTTTCCTTATACGACCGCACCTCTTTCAACCAAATAACAGTGTTTTCTTTTGGCCACTGGTATTTACAGAACTACTAAGAGCTATTTACAGAGCTAACCATATCTAGGTATAGTATTTACAAATACTTTACCTTTAATCACAATTTATTAGGTATTTAGAATTAGATTCCTATTTTAGAGATAGGTAACATTCTTGTTCTTTTTTCTACTCCCTTTGCTTATTTGTTTAAGTTTCAAACAAATCTTGTCATAAATTTAGGGTTTTATTGGTCATAAGTTTCTATTTAATATTATAGATTTATCTTGATGTATTAGGGTTCCATGACTTCCTGTTGTTAATCTGACCATGTTATGATTTTTATCTTCTTTCTCTAGAAATCTTGAATCATATATACTCATTGAAGTAAATTTCTCTTTAGCTCTGTTGGTGGGATTTTACTAGTTTTAACTAGGGTTTCATGCTTCTTTTACTAAGTATTATGATTCTCTTTTAGGATTTTGAGGATAGTTAAAACTTTTTGTTGAAATTCGTGGAAGAAGATAAGATTTTGTTGCCATATTTTGCAAGGAGATGTCCTTCGACCAAAGATGCAATGCGAGCAATTTATCGGATATGATAATTGATGAAGAAGATCATCAAGTCTGGATGATTTAGGGGTCGTAACGTTTAGCTAGAAACCAACTACGATCTTCGAATCACGAAGAGATTCGTGACTAACTTTGTCCGGATCCTACATCGGGTTACACAAAGAGTGTCAACTTGATCGGAAGATATGAGTAGAGGGATGAGACATATATAATTGGGTGATACCCATAGATATTTCCCAAAGGCCTAAAAGAAGTTTAGGCAAAGATAGTGGAAAAGACCCGAAAGAAGGAATTTTGGGCCGGGCAACAAAAGAGCTATTTTGGGGCCCAAAAGGGGACGACCCAACTTAGGCGTGTTCCCTTATAGGGGCCGGCCAGATCTGCCCGAGATGGGCATGATGTGGTCGGGCCATGCTTAGGAAATCAAGAAAATAGCAACTAGTTGTTATTTTCAAGGGTTTCCTAAATCTTATTCAAAAGGGTTTTTTTGGAAACCTAATTAGGGTTCTACTCTAACTTAGGGTTTTATATAATGCCTGTCGAGTCTTGAATAAGGAGTGGAAAATTCTCAAGGAGCTTTCAATCTCTAGAACATCAAGTAGAGAAAGAAAGAGGGAAAATTCTCAATCAATTATCTAATCAAAGAAGGTGTTCTTCAATCTAACCACCATTGGAGTTCTAGCTAACAATAAGGTGAGAGATCAAGGTGATTGCTCGGTGTCCCAATTAGAGGAGCTACAATTGGAGCTCTTGGTCTTCTCAAAAGCGATTGGAAAGGTTCGAGGAAAAATTAGCGATTAAGGTATTTATTGGAACTGGTTAACTTAGTTATGATTATTAGCTTATGCATGAGATCCTGGGGATATTAGTGTTAGACATGTTAGATGTCTGAGGTTCCGCTACCAACACTAGGAGACTACATAACCCAACAGTGGCGTTAGAGCCTCTTGCACGTAGCTAATATTCTGCTAAGTTTCAGACCAATCTATGCTTGTTTAGATAGATAGTTGTGTCTAAAAGTGTTTTAGGCACATCAATTTGATTAGTTTTGAATGTGATTTAAATATTATTACTCCCTCCGTCCCAAAATTAAGAGTCCACTATTCCTTTTTTAGATGTCCCAAATCAAGAATCTCATTCCTTATATATCATATAAAATCCTTTACTTTTCCATAAATACCCTTTCTTATATGTTTTCAATATATGGTGCATTTATTACGCTAATTAAGACATTTGATTATTTTCAATACAAAAACTTGTTTTTCCAATGAACCAATCCATTCTTTTGTATTAATCAAGAGAGAAATTAATAGGGTTAAATGTATTTCTAAAATGAAAATTGTAATATTTGAATTACTTCAAGAAAAGTTATCAAATAAATAAGGGCAAACATGGAAGTAGGGAAAATATGAAAATAAGTTGGACTCCCCCCAATATGAGACTTTTAATTTGAGACGGAGGGAGTATTCAAGTTGATTGTTGAAAAATGTTTCAAAAGTTCAATTTTGATCTATTTCGATTTTGTCAGAAGTTGTTTTTTTCATCAATTTTTAAAGTTGTTTAAAAACAAAAATTTGGGTTTTTTAGAAGTTTCTAAATTGTGGGACAACAAGCTTTTGTAAGCACAAGAAAAAAAGGAAACGTGAGAGAAAGATTTTAGAAGTTGCCTAAGTCTGGCCGGACGTGTCTCGAACTCCTGACCAAGACCATCTCGGGTTAAGGGCACGTCTAAGACGCGCCCCAGGCAAACCCGAGCGTGTCTTGGACTTAGTCCGAGACGCGAAGGGACTTCACCAGACGCGACTTTGGACGCGTCTGGAGTGCCCTAGGCATCTCGGTCCTAGACCGAGATGGCCTAGGACCTCGCCATTATTGGGTTAGTCTATATAAGGACCATTATAGAACATAAAATGTGTTGAATTTTCTCAAGAGAAAATCATCGCTCTCAGATATCTTACAGAGAGAGGATTTTAGAGAAAAGCTCCCAGTTCTTTCTAACTAGTCAAGAAGGAGTTCTTCATCTCAACCTTCATCAAGGTCCTAACTGACTTAAAGGGACAGAGTTCAAGTCAACTTACTCGGTGTCTCAAGTAGAGGACCTACTTTTTTGAAGCTCTCAATCTTCCATTTAAGGCGTCAACTCGAATTCGTGGGAAAGCAAATAAGGTATTCCTCTTTTCATGTTTAGTTCATTATTAGTTCATGCACGTGATCCTGGAAACCTAGTGTTAAACATATCGATGTTTGAGATTCCTCTAACAACATTAGGTAGAGTCAAATCCCAACAGTGGTGTCAGAGCCTCTTGCACGAACTAGTTTTGACTATAAGAATTAGATTCGGACTTGTTTAGTTAGATAGAAAAATTTGAATAGAGATTTGGACATGTATTTGATTAGTTTGAATACGATTTAGACGTAATCAAATAGGTTTTGAAAGAGTTTCAATGCATAGAGACATTAAATTTTCAGGTTTTTTGAAAAGGATTATCGAAAACAAGTTTAATGGATTATAGATTTTTTGAATAAAAGATTTTTGAAAATTGAGTTTTTGATGGTGAATAATCATCAAACAACAGCTGGAATCAATAAAAAAAAAAGGAAGAAGAAGGTCGGAAAAGGCAGTTTCCAAAAATTTTGGAAACTGCCCGGTCAGACCCGCCAGGGCACGTCTGGGCAGGACCCGCGCATATCTGGTGTATCGCGAGACGCGAAAAGACCGGTCTGGGACTTATCCCAGTATGCGTCTGACCGGGAGACGGAGACGCGCAAGTCTCGGACATCCCAGACGCAGTTGGGAATCCTAGTCCGAGACGGACTAGGATGTCTGAGGCACGAAGGTCTCGGACATGCCCAGACGTGTCTGGTGTCCCAGCACGTCTCGGTATAAAACAAGACGTTGGACATGAGCCCGACGTGTGCGAGACGCGTCTAGTACGCCTATGGCATCTCGGTCCGGCAGACCGAGATGACCTATAGACCAAGCCTGTTCCAGACTTGTGTTGGACGCGTCTGGAACGTGCCGAGACATCTCGGACTTCATGTCCGAGCTGGTGTAGGCAGCTTCCTGCCCCAGACGCATCTACTACGTGCATAGGCATCTCGGTCTAGTAGACCGAGATGGTCTATGTACCTGTCCCAAGGCCAGATGCGTCTAGGACGTGTCTGGAGCTATAGGAAAGCGTTCTAGCCGAGAGCTAGGACGCGTTTTAGTCCGAGGGGCCAGAACACGTTTTGGTCCATACCGAGACGTGTAATTAATTACTCCCTCCATCCTAAATTAAGAGTCCCATTTTAAAAACACAATTTTTTTTCACAATTTTTACCCATATTAATTTTTAACATTTTTTTTGAATTTAAAAGAATTAGCACTATATATAAGATTAGTTTCCATAAACACAAATTATTCTTATCTCTTTCTAAAAGATTACCAAAATAAGAATTGTTTTAATTAAGTAATAAATACATTATATATTGTCAACACGGGTATAATTGAAAAATCTATAGATTTTATATGATAAAAGAGGAATGAGACTCTTAATTTGGGACAGACGAAAAAGGAATACGAGACTCTTAAATTGGGACGGAGGGAGTATAAGAAAACGGGATGAAAATCATATTTTACAAAAAGAAAAGCTAAAAAAGAAACTGATCTAAGAGCATCTCCAATGCAAAACTCAAAAAAAACTCTAATTGACTTATGCGTTGAGTCTCAATTGAGATTCTTTTTCCTATGTGGCTAATTTGAGTGTCTCTAATTCAAGTCCTTCTCCAATGCAATACTCTAAAAAACTCTAATAGATACACATGTCACACATACATTTAATAGAAAAAACTGGTTGAGAAAGAAAGGCTTTCTATTGGTCCAAAAATTAAATTTGATGACAAGGACACTTAAGACTCTCAAAAGAGATCTCAAAAATAGAGTTTCTAGTCGAGACATCTTAAAACTTAATGCTTCCACGTCATCTTCAGATCTCAATTGAGTTTTGCATTGGAGAGGTTTTTTTCTGAAAAAAAAACTAAAGTCTTAAATGACACTTAAAATTTTAAGATTGAGTCTTGCATTGTAGATGTTCTAAAAGTAGAGGTCAAAAGATAATTGTAGGATCAAAACTCTAAATAATTAAAGTGCAGGAGCACAAACCAATTTGCTTGTAAAGAAACAAAAAAACAATCAATTGCTATGATGGGGATTGAATTCCAACCAAACGTAACTAATTGTCCAACTCAGAAGACGAGAAATCTCCCTTTTTTTTATTGTGCCACCCAAACCAAAGGTAGTTTTTTTTGTTGAAGGTAAACCAAAGGTAGTTGACATCTTCAAACACACCTGGTATACTTTTATTCAGCCACTCGGAAACCATTCCAATACCAGGGAATAAAGACCCAAATTCATTGCAACTTCCTACCCTATTTGCAACCCTACTTCAAAACATATAGTCATTTTGTTCATTTTGTCCAAATAAAAGAACAAAATATAAAGGCGCAGTCTAAAATTACTCAACATAATCAGTAAATGCCGAACGCAAGCTTGAAATTACTCAATGGAGTCTTCAATTACTCAACAAAAGTCTTCAAGTGCCTGACACAAGTCTAAAAATGTCAAACTAAAGTCTTAAAATGCTTAACAAGTTAGATTTGAGGGCGGAAAGGGTGAATAAAAATTGGATACACATTACTACCAACACCTTGCATGATAATTGCCAAATTTCTCTTGTGTTCATTTATGGAGAACCAAACAGTATGAATAGGATGGACTTCTGGAATAATATAGGTGAATACTTTCAGCACACAGACACAAAGAGTTTGCCTCAGCTTATTATAGGGGATTTCAATATTATCTTCCACCCTCATGAGAAAAGAGGTGGGGTTGCAACCTCTAGCCAGCAAATTAGTCTTATGACAACCCCAATCCTTGAAAGTGGATTCTTAGAGTTACCTTATCTTGGTTCCCCCTATTTCATCTCTGCAGAGAGACTTCTAGTGGGGAACTAAGACTAATTCAAAAACTCTTTATTTGAAGAACTGGAACTCTATATGCAAACCAAAATCTCTAGGTGGTCTGGGTTTTAGAGACACTGGCTTGGATAATCAATCTCTAAGAAGCAGGCTCAACTGGGATATCAGGAAGAATCTAAATGCTATATGGGTGAAATTCTTGGCTGACAAATATCATTTCCATCCAAATTCTGTTTTGCCCACTCCTTCAAGTGCTTCTTGGTTATGGAAAAATATTGCAAAAAACCAACAAATGGTTGATCAACACATCTCCTGGGAGGTTGGTAATGGTCATAATATCAATATATGGGACAGTGCTTGGATTCCAGGACTTCCTCCTCTAGGTAATGCATACTCTAACAGGAACTATACTTGGGTCTCCCAACTTATCACCCCCACATCAACTTGGAATGTCCCTCTTCTTCAGCTTCTTTTCCAACCAGAGATCATTGATAGAATTCTGTCTATTCCTATCTCCACTAATCAGGATACCCTTAGGTGGAACATCACCCAAGATGGTAAATTCTCAGTCTCCTCTCTGTATAAACACTTAACTTATTCTAGTCCATCTCATACTCCTGCCATCACTCCTATTTGGAAACATATATGGACACTTAGAGTTCTTCCGAGAATTTTACTGTTCCTTTGGAAAATGGCTCATGGTATACTTCCAGTAAAGTTGCTTCTTAAAAGGTACATGGACAGTATCTCCACTACATGTCCTCTCTGCAATGAAGCTGAGGAATCAATCATACATCTTCTTCAAGATTGCAAAGTCACCCAACAAGTAGTTAATCATTTTATGCCCACTCTTCAGCATCATACTGGTTCTACTACTGTTGAGGAATGGTTTAATCTTCACTGGGATAAGGATTCTATCAGCAACTATAACAATTCTCTCACCACTTTAGAAACCTTATCAACCATTATTTGGCACCTATGGAAAAAAAGATGCGAGATAGTCTTCAAGGACAATAAACTTGATCTCCCAATTCTTTACTCTTCTATAGATAGTTTTGTCTCTGTCCAAACAATGCATATTAACACCTTCCAACCAAATCAACCTCCTGTTATCTCCAAATGGTCTCCACCACCCCCAGGCTATTTAAAAATTAACTATGATGCAGCATGGGATAGGTCTTCTCTACTTACCTTTGTTGCCATTTCTATAACAGACTGCACAGGTAGACAGCTTGCCAAAGGATCAACCAAGCTCCTGAGTCGATCAGTAGATGAAGGGGAGAGTAAAGCATGTTGTTTTGGTATAGAATGGGCAAGGAAGCACAATGTACATCGACTTATCTTGGAGGGAGATTCGACAAATGTCTCAAACTTTTTGAATGGCCGTCATAACTCGATACATTGGACAGCCAAGCATGTTTTGAAGCAAGTCAAGAACATAGTGTCTTCTTTTGATCATGTGACTTTTTTGTTTGTGAATAGTAGGTTTAATATGATAGCCCATAACCTTGCTATTAGCTCTAGAAAGGCAAATACTTGTATTTTCAATTGTCTTTCTTCTTGCACTCTTTCGCATTGTAATATCCTAAACTTTTATTAATAGATATTACTTTGACTCAAAAAAAAAA
>BEHA01000650.1:1116119-1147093 GCA_002897215.1 Eschscholzia californica subsp. californica | reverse complement strand
GATTGCCCACCACCTCCACCACCACCACCACCATCCAGTCCAGGATATTACCCACCACCAGACGGTTATTACAACCCACCTGGTTATTTCCCTTATTACCCACCTCCACCTTATAGATATTACTATGGTGCTCCTCCTCCTCCTAACCCAATTTTACCTTATTTTCCCTTTTATTTCAAATCTCCTCCTCCCCCACCAGGTTTTTCTTCTTCAACACCTCTCAAGGTTTCACTTTTTTCTTTTATTTTCTTGGTTTTTAATATCATTGTGTAAATTTTGGTGAATTTAGTAATAATTTGATTAGTTAAGTTTTTATATGTTCAATTCCCTAAAGAGATTATTCCACTTTCTAATGTGGAGTATTTTTGTATAATTACCACGTATAAATATGGGAGAACATGTGTGGAAAATAGGAGAGAATTGTTTATGGATAATTTAGAGTAGAGTGATATCCTCGTTAAAATTGAGTTGCTAGTCTCGTAAATGATAGTTTTTTTTTTGTTGAGTATCGTAAATGATAGTTAAAACTAGAGAAACTGTTAATTGAAGTCTTTAGAGAACAAATATTAATAGTGTGACTTGAGTTAGTTAAAACAAACTTGGTGAACTCCTCGAATTCCCTAAAATTACACTTCTTCAAAAAAAAAAAAAATGTGTACCAAATTAAATAAATATTTTTGGAGTCATTTTCAAGTAATTAGTTTGATTATCTTTGTCAACTACTCTAGACCTCCGCCAGTTGGAAGTCTTCGTCTAAATGCTCCATAATCGCCATGGAACGACAAGCACCTAAAAGCACGATAAAGTACTTTTTACCCGGAAAAGAGTTATTGCAATTTTTTTGTGTGAGCAACTAGAAATTAATTTTCTATGAGAATAGAAAATCCTAGATCAGCCACTGCTTTAACTGATACTAAGAACCATCAGTTCATTTCAATATTGTTATCATTATAGTAATGTTCAGCTTAGTTATGACTACGATAATTTCCACAAGCAGGACGACCATGAGTTTGGTGAAGGTCATACCCATAACGGGCATAACCTAACAACAACCTTCAATGGGTCATGTTTTTGGAGTAGGACCTGTAGGAGAATCCGAGAAGGACAAGACTCATAATCATATCCTACTGGGTCTAATCCAAAATTAAAAGCAGAGCTGTAATGTTTCGGATAATCAGGAGGGTAATAAGGGTTAACGTTGTTGGGTTTTCCTCCTAGTGGGGAAACCTAGTTGGGTTTGGATTAGGAAACCAAACCCGGACCCGAGTCGAGTTTCTTTGGGTCGGTTACTTATGACGGTGGAATTAGGATTAAGGGGGAGTCTATAAATACTACCTTAACCTAATTTAGATGTGTGTGTGAAGCACCAAAGGGGAGAACACAATTAGAAACGCACAAGAGAAGAAGGGAGAGAAGGAGGTTGCCGAGAAGAGCGGGGCAGAACTTTTTCAGCACGCGCAGTCTTCGTTGTTCGGAAAATCCGACGGTGAGTTCTTCTCCGATTGAGTTGAAATTTGGCAGAACTGTTCTTGACATAGTCATCTAGTATTTGTACGGAGGGATCGTTGATTGGTCGCCGGAATCCTAGTGAATTTAGGGTCGTTTTGGGCTGCAGATTTCTGGACTGTTTTGTTCTTTCTTGTGAGGGTTTCTCCGTGTTTCTTCGTGTTTGAGATTGATTCTTTTGGGAAGGGTCTGAGTCTCGGGTGGACGTAGTCTGTAACTACTTTGCTTATCATAGTTGATTTGGTTGGACTACGAGTCCCGTGGTTTTTACTTCTCACGTTGAGGAGGTTTTCCACGTTAAAAATCGTTGTCTTATTTACTTTCAGTTCTTTGTTTATTGCTCCCACATATTCTTCTATATTATCCTCGTAACTAACACAAAGGGAAAAACTCTTGTTTCCGCTGCGCCTAAGTGCCCGTTTTTCCCAACAAACGTATGGCCTCTTATATTGGTTTCTTGTTTGTGGTGGTTGTTTATGTTGTTGTAACATTTATTTATCTACCCTGTCCTAATACAATCTTGGAACAAAAATGATTGGAAATTTTTGTGTACACTTCCTCGGATACCTCATTGCAGAGGTGACTAATAAGAGAACGGGTATTTTAATCTTTTTTATAGTCCGAAAGATACTATGAAATATCCTTTGTCTATTAGAGGGAGTACACTAGAGAGTGGTTATAGCGGACTTATATAATAAACTCAATAATCATTATCAACCCGTGTGCTGATTTTGTTTTGGCCGTGATGATGGTTTAAGACTTCTCTGAAAACTTGTCAATCTAGTTCGACGTAAACTCTTCTACATTAATGTTAGGCTGGAGTGGTAACGAAGCTATTTATATTGCGAACACGATAAAGAATGTAAAAATGAAATGTTTATGTTAGCTATGAAAAGTTGAGATATTGAAACATTGTTGGGCAAAGAACGATTATGGTCCAAAAACAAGGTATTGTATAATACCTCTTTTAGTTTTGTTTTTCTCCCTGTTGTGCTCATACCAAACTCGAGGCCATGGCATGTTGGGAGCACTGGAAAGCATCTCAACCAACTGGGCTACAAGAGACAAGGTGACCTCAACTAATATTCCCCACAATATATGTTGGAATCGGATCAGATTTTGGATCGGTTAAAGTCGTCAAACTCAGAAACAAAGCACGCCATTGCGTTCGTCTCGTCGAGCTCTTAAGTTTAGACTCAAGAATCACTCAAATCCGATTCCGGATGAATGAGATATTCAAGTTTAAAGTTTGATCGATTTTTGGTTGATTTAGGGACTAAATCGCAATAATGAAAAGTTGGTTTGGGGGCTATTCACGCAAAGAGGACACGTCCAGATCAGACGGCCCAAATCCCAGCCGACACGTCTGTTGCTAAAGAAGTGACCCGTCACTTTACTTTCCAACAGATGCGTCCCTAAAACCCAACAGAAGTGTCCCTTATGAATGCATCTATTCGAAACCTATTTATAGGACCCAAATCAACTCCAAATTCCAATCCGTTTTTTCCAGAGTGTCAAGCATTGTTAGAAGATCATATTAGAGTATCTAAGAGAAAGATTTAGCAGACTTTTCAAGGAGTTTCATTAGCAAGAAGTTTGGTCCATTTGCATAAGTCAGAGGTTAGTATACTTTCAAGTTCGACTGCTTTCTGATTCGAAGTACCATTGAATCGAAAGGTTAATCGTTGTATCCTGGGAGACAAACGCGGGTAACTGTTTGGTACTATACAGGGTGTCAATTGTCTTAAGGAAAGAGGAATACCTCGCCTCGATTAAAAAATTATTCTTCTTCTAATCCTCCGATGTTCTTTTTCTTTTTAGTCTATCTGATTTCTTAATCAAAGACACTCTGATTTTCCAAATCATAAGTGTGTTGATTTTTTAAAGTAATAAATCAGTAAACACAGAAGGATGCAATTCCTCTTTCCGATCTTAAATCGATAGTGAGATTCGACTACGAATCATCTGTTCTGGATAACAGACATTATCGGTTAGAAATACGAAAGATATTGAGTTGTTTTATTCCTTAGTTTTTCTCCATTAATTTGGAAAGAAAGTGTTTTTGATTAATTTACAAATAAAATCAAAGTAGTAACCAGTTTCACCAGTGATTCGGTTATAGACTCGCTGAGTCAACTCGTTGAATCGGTACACCGAAACCAACAATATATATATTGATTGTGATTTTCCTATGGTAATGTGTATTTTCATGAAAAACATTACATCCCTTTTGGCTAAATTTGACTCTCATTTAGGAATTATAATTGAGTTTTTTTTCAATATGGTTTTATAAGAGATAAATAAATGTTAAAATTAAGAGTGAGCATCCATTGATAGACGAACAATTTTGGCTCATAAGGAGCTGACTCGATCAAGGTTTCATATGTTAAACTTCGATCCAATCTGGTTTGGCTCGGTTCAGTGATGAAACTTTAAATCATTCGCAAGGTAAGAAGAATGTTAACTAATAAACATTTCATTTTTTGAAGTAAGGTTTAAGCAGTTTCAAAATGATCAAGCAAGAGAAAAACCAAATTGATGGACTCATTGCGATGAGAAAGCATTTGGTATTAGTTAGTTACGTTTGGTTCGACTATTCAGCCCCTTTTGCTCGCCCATATAAAAAATCATTAATACATAAGTTATATATAAATAAAATAGTTATGCAAATCTATTTTAAAAAGGAAAATGTCTCTATATCAAATACTTATCTCCCTTCGAATCCGACTAGAGTACCTGTTTGGACAGAATTTAGAGATAGAAAGTGTGTTTTTTTTCCTAAATCTTGACCGCCCACGTACTCTGCCTGAAATAGATGTCGGGAATAGCATCAGCCATCATGGCGAAATCAACCTTACATTATGTGGAAATGAAAGAGAGAAAATCCATGATAGGTTGCTAATGGATTTGAAACTTCTACTTTGAGGGAATGAGAAGAAGTTTGCCTGTTCTTCGTGAACGGATCAATCTCCATCTTTGTTTGACAAGAAACCAACTTTCAGTCTCCTCTCAAAATTTGAAAAATAAACATGTTAACTAAATCTTGGCTTAAATAAGATTGAGAACCTTCGGGGAAGGACAAAAGTTGTACTAAATAATTGCCTAAGAATGCATTCGATAGTACATAGGCTGTTTCAAGGAGAGATGGGAAAGAGTTAAAGTTGAGAACAATTTTGTTTGAAATATAGAACTATGAAAACTTGTGATTTTTATTCTTAGTCAAGCTCATGCTAAATCATGGTGGTTTGCCATGGTCCTTAACTTGTCTTGTTTTGTTTCAAGATTATGATTCAATTTATAAGCTGAATGCGAAATTGACACATCATTTCTATTAAAAAAAAAAAGTAGAGTTACTTCATAATAACTCTTTAGTTGTTTCTTGTCCTTCCTCTTTCACACCAAGCCCTAAACCCGTGAAATGTTGACAACACTTAAAGTTCTCAACCAACTGAGCTACAAGAGGCATGTGAAACGTACGTGTTTTGTTAATGTATTTTAAGTTATTCTGATTGTCGTATCATAGTGTACACTTTCATGAATTAATTTGTTTTTAATTAAAACTAAATTACAATTTGGAAAAGCAATGTCTTAAAACCTGGTTTGCTGAGGAGACAAATTAATACAAAAATCTTTTATATAATCAAAATATGCGGTAATAAATTTAGACTCCAAATCTTTTTAAAAGGTGTTTTTTATTTTTCTCATTGTCTATATCTATTTCGTATTCTTTGTGTGAATTTGAGTTGCTTGGTTGATTCAAATGCAAACCTAATATCGTCCAAATCAACAATTTAGATAAGTTATATACCACGAGTCTATAAAAAACAAACATGATAAATTTAACGAGATACTGGCTTTCAAATAGCTACTAGTTTCAAGTCTAATTTAGAAAAAAAGAAGTAAAGATCAGTTTCTTTTTTTGTTAAAGAACAAATAAACACTACCAAAAACACAATATCAACCTTACAGTAACATTGAATACATAGTAGCTAGACTATACCTAAAGAATACATGTGCAAAATTAAAGATAGAAAATACTTAATTTTGCTAAAAATAAAATTGTTGTGTAAATAATAATATACCAAACTAATCTATGAGAATATTAAAAGTAACTGTCTATTGCAATAGAAAATAATCTATTACAAGCAAAATTTTACAAAAAGAAGTTGTTCTAGATTTTAGCTTCACCTGAATAAAAAACTTAGATCCTTCCGCTGTTTAATTGATAGCGAGAATCATCAGCTCATCCAGTATTGTAATCATTGAAGTAATATGCAAGTCCGATTAGGCTAGGATAATATCCATCAGTAGGACGATCATGAGTTTCGCGAAGGTAGTACCCATAATCGGCATCATAATAACCACCTTCAATAGGCCTTGTTTTTGGAGTTTTAAGATCAGCAGGAGAAGGACAAGACTCGTAACCGTATCCAACTGGACCTAATCCAAAACAAATCCCAGAACTGTAATTTTTGGGATTATCAGGAGGGTAATAAGGGTTAACATATGGACTCTGATATTGGTTTCTTGTTTGTGGTGCTTCTTGTTGTTGTTGTTGTTGTTGTTGTTCTTGTTCTTCTTGTGGTTGTTCTCGATTAGGACTATTACTTCCTTCGCTTATATATCTTATGATCTCTCTCTTGTATTCTTCTTGTGGTTGTTCAATTTGGTCCGTATTTACTTCTTTTATGTTTTCTTCGATAAATTCTTCTTTTGTGCTCTTTCCTGTCAAACAACAAACTAAAGAAAAGTTGAAATAAATGTGATTTTCTAATTAAGTTGTGTAAGATTTCTTATTTCTAGAGTTTCTTTTTTGTACATGTCTTCCTTCACCCAGTGGCCCTTTATTTCTCTTAGGAATTCCACAATGTAAATATAAGAAGTTGGGTTGGGTTTAAGTTATATATAACTAGTACATAATAACTAAATTAAGAGAAAGTAATTTGGAAATAGAGGTATACTTTGTTGGCAGGAAATCTTACAACACAAAGTTGAGAAGAAACTATTAAATTCAGTTTGGTAACAATATTATGTAATTTTGCTAAATTTGAGAAACCTAAATCCAAAACATTCCTATCTATAACCATGGTATTGTTGGAAAGGTTATGGTCCAAAAAGAAGGTATTTTGTAATACCTATTCTTGTTTTCTTCTTCTTCTCGTGTACCTAGCCTCGAACCCAAGATGTTGGGAGCACTAATGAAGCATCTCAACCAACCGGGCTACAAGAGGCTAGGTGGCTTACCCTACCATTTTCCAGTATATATCTATACATTTGGGACTTTGGGACACCTATTATAGTGTATATTTTCATGAATTAGTTCCTTTTTAACTAAAATTAAGTCTGATTTAGGAATTATATATGACAATTTTTTTTCTTCTTAAATATGGTGTTTTAAACGGATAAATAAAGGTTAAAACTGAGGATGATTGGTCGCTGAACATTTTTGGTTCATAAGGAGCCGACCAGTTTAAGGTTTCATATGGTAAATTTTAATACAGTTTGGTTTCGTTCAATTAAGTTGAAATCGACGTGATGCACACAATGATTTCAACAAATCGCTTTTTTCACGTTTATTTCAAGAGAGATCTACATTACATAACATATAATTCTAAATTACGTAAAAGATTTCATTTTGTGATGAAACTTTAAATCAATCACATAAGAAGATTGTAAAGTAATAAACATTTCATTTCTTAAGGTGTAGTTTGATCAGTTTCAAAATGCTCAAGCTGAAATAAGACCGGTGATGGATTCGATTTCATTAGGATGAGAAAGCATTTTGTTTTGAGCAGTAATGCTTGGTTCGACTATTTCAAAACCCTTTTTTGCTCACCCATATCGAAAAAGTCATTAGCAGATAAGTTACATATAAATAAAAAACATATAATCAAATACAAATCTATTTTAAAAAAAACGTCTTTATGTCAGACACGTTTTCCTATCCAATCTCGCGTGGGATACGTGTCCGGACAGAATTTAGAAAGAAAAAATGTTTCAATTTCTCTCTAAATCTTGACCGAACACGTCCTCTTGCTGAAATAAATTTCAGGCATAAAATCATGGCGAAAACAACCTTACATCAATACGTGCCCGCTGCTAAATATTATGAAAGGAAAAAAGAACATGTGAAAAATGAAAGAGATAAAAACCTTGATGGTCGCCCATTAATGAATGTGCTTCTTCTACTTTAGGGAATGAGAAGAAGTCATTATTATTCTTCTTCAACCGATCAATTTCCATCTTTGTTTGACAAGAAACCAACTCTTGGTCTTCTCAAAAGATCAAAAAAATATTAATAACTGATGAAGGGTCTCCTTGTTACGTAGGAAATGATAAGATGTGAATATAAATCAATTTTTTTTTTCTGATAGAACAATAATGAATTTGTTCTCATGTCAAATTAAGCTTTAAAATGTTTGATATGGTTGTAGAAAGTTCAGAAATACCTTTAGAAGGTAATATAAATTCCTTCAACAAAAAAAAGGCCAGCGCTTTGGGGAAAGCTAAATAGTTTTCAGGGTGTGAAGACTTGGTAAAAAATTGGTCAATTTTGTTTGACAATTTTATTTAGGGGAAAGCAAAATAGCTTCTCCACCTCATCTCTCTCTCTCTCCACCTCACTTCTCTCTCTCCACCTCACTTCTCTCTCTCCACCTCATCTTCTCTCTCCCTACCATTCTCTCTCTCTTTTCTCCAATTAGGTCGCCGACCGGAAAATTTTCCGGCCGGCGACCATGAAAAAAAAAATTCACTCACTCACTCTCTCTAGAAACTCCCTTCGCCGAAGTTTCTAGAGAGAGAGAGAGAGTGTCGATTTTTTTTTTCATGGTCGCCGGCTGGAAAATTTTCTGGCCCGACGTCCGAATCGGAGAAGACAGAGAGGTGAGGTGGAGAGAGAGAGGTGAGGTGGAGAGAGAGTGAGGTGAGGTGGAGTGTTTTTTTTATTTCCCCTTAAAATTTATTTCCCTAGAAAATTTCTAAAATTCTACATATTCCCTTTAAAATTTCACACCCCGGAAACTATTTAGCTTTCCCCAAAGCGCTGGCCCAAAAAAAGGTAATATAATTGGACCTTTTTGAACGTGTACTTTTGGGTTTTTTGGGTCATCCAACCCCAAAAATGGGTGTCCACCATCTTCTATCCCTAAACTATGAAAACCAGATCTTCTCTGAACCAACCAGAGATTTGATGCTCTTAGAGCATAAATTGAGAAAGCATACGTCTCTAGGGGAGAAAGAATGTGATACAACATAAAATACATCATCTGGTAAAGAGAGAAATAACCTAGAACCACAACATTTAGACAACATAACAGCAAAAAATTCGACTTGTGGTTGATGAATCTGATACAAAAAGAAGAAGAAAACCCACCAAAATTGAATTAAAATTTTTTGTATAGATCTGGATATGATCACTTTATCAACCGGTATGTGTTCGTTATCTTTATTAGGGTTCTATTTAGAGGCGGAACTAGAAATAGTGTGAGGGAGGGCAAAGATGAAATCTAAAAGAAGAGATCATACATAAAAATTCCGTGGGAGTCAAAATTACTAGTAGAAGTCAAATTCCAGGGAGGGCCACTGCCCTCCCCGGCCACCCCTAGTTATGCCCCTTATTCAGATCAATTACTACTGTCATTTCTGTAATTTAATCTGTTAACTTATATTATGCTTCCACAGTGATTCTAAGGTTTATTCAATCGAACAACCATGTCTTTGATTAAACCCTTGACCTATATACAGGGCCCTTTCAAGGAGATATAGGAAAGAGTTAAAAATTTTAACAATTTTGTTTGAAATGTACAAGAAAAGATAATTTTTTTTTTTTTGAATTGTTTAGCGTGTGCTTCGAACCCTTGACCTCTAGGTGGAAGATTATACCTCTTACCACTCCAACCAAGGGTTGTTGGCTAAGAAAAGAGACAAGCATAGATACTATCGTTATTCCTATTCCTTGTTGATCTCATGCTAAATCATAATTATTGGTTTGGACCTCACTCACTTGTTTGGTTTTATTTCAAGAGTATGATTGCCTTTATTATCTGAATGTTAAATTCACACTTTTTTTTTTCTATAAAAAGGAGGTATTTTAGAATACCTCTTAGTTTGATTTTGTCGGCCAGAGAAATACCAAGTCTCGAATCCGTGACATATTGGGAGCACTTAAATATGTCAACCAACTGAGCTACAAGAGGCTGGTGAATTTCACGTTCGTATTTCTTGACGTGTTTTAAATTGTTCAGATTGTCCTGTCATAGTGAAGATTTTCATTTACTAATTTGTTGTTAACTAAAACAGAATTATGCTGGGAAATAGAAATGTGTTTAAATTTGATTTGCTAAAAAGATAAATGAATGCAAAAATCTTTTATACAATTAAATTTTGTGTAAATAAATTTAGACTCAAAATCTATTTAAAGTGGTGTTTTTTATTTTTCTCATTACCTATGTCTATTTTGTCTGATTATTCTGAATTTGAGTTGCCTGGTTAATTCAAATAGACCTAATATCAAACCCAAATCAACAATTTAGATGAGTTATATACAGGGTTGGGATTTTTGTCCCTTGCCCAGATCTGCCAACAGACATCTGTCCGCGAAGGTTCGTGGGCACTCGGTAACCGGTTCGAACCCCACCGTTGGAGAAGGGGGAAGTGGACGGACGCGGGTCTGGTGTCCACCCATGTCCACCTGACCGAAAGACTGTCCATGAGTTCGGAAGTTAACCCGTCTGTTTGTTCACTAAGATTAAATTGGTAAGCCCGTTCATATAACTACCGGTCTGACCGAGTACATTTTGTCCCTCAGATTAACTAGTGTTTAATATGAACCATTAGATTAACTAGGGTCAGCATATTAATCAGGTCTTGGAATTTCTAACTCTAAACTTTTTATTTCTTCTCCTATAACAAACTGGAGCTCTCTCCGTTTTTCGTATCCTCCTTAGTTCTCCGGTTATTAAATCCTAATCAATAATCCCTAATGACCTAACTTGAATCAAATCGAAGACTGATTATGTAGTTCTTTTGTTCTCGTCAATTGATTTTCTGAAGATCTCTTCTTCGAAGATCTTCGCGGACTCTTCTCTTCGAGATCTTGACTCTTTCATCTTTGACTCTCTGTAATCGAAGACAGGATGAAAAAATGAACACAAAAGAAAAGAATTCGAACCCATCCCACCCTATTTAGTAACAAGTTTAGCTTACGACTTCTCCAGAAAAAATACGAAAAAAAACTAAAATTAGAAAAGTACGTACCTTGATGATCAATTTCTCTTCAATGCTTCCAAGATTTGGCTTCCAAGACTTATCCATTGATTGAAAAAAAAAAGACTCCCCACTATTTCCTGGTGAAAGTTTCTCATACCCATAATCATCTGTACCATTTCCTTTCTTTCCAATACAAAGATCCATAATCTTCTAAGTTGCCTCAGCTGTTGGGTGCTAAGGAAGATTATAGATTTATATAACTTGAAAGTTATTTGATTGCTAGATAACTTGATTTTTTTTAGATTTTTCTAACCTGTTTTTGCTTGATTAAACACATTACAAAACACCTCTTTTTATAGTAGAGGATTTAGCCCATCTAGCAAAGCCTAGAGACTTCCACATTGGAACTTACAGGACACAATCAATACATAGTCTAAGCTTATCTTATAGTCTAATTTTATCTCTAGTCAAACTTTGCTATACTCATCTACCTTAAAGACTACCACAACTTATTAACTTTCATCTAGAATTTTCTAATACATATGGCAATTACAAATTACATTTTTTTTAATACCCCTTCTTAATTTGTAATTTGCATGTAGTTCTTGAATTTGAAATTTTTTTCCGTTGTAATAGCTTTTGTGAAGATGTCGGCCCATTGCTCATTGGTATTGACAAATTGAAGTTGAATTTCTTCTTGTTGTACCAAATTGCGAATGAAATGATGACGGAGTTCAATATGCTTCGTGCGGTTGTGAAAAACCGGGTTTTTTGTCATTGCTATTGCGGACATATTATCACAATAGATAGCTGTCGGACCTTGTTCCTTTTGAAATAAATCTTCTAAAATTCTCCCAATCCAAACGACTTCACATGATGCATCGGTAGCGGCAATATACTCCGCCTCCGTTGATGATAAAGCAATAGTCTTTTGCTTTTTTGATGCCAAGCAATAACTTTAGATCCCAACTTAAAAACACATCTGGACGTACTTTTCCTATCATCAAGAGAACCAACCCAATCACTGTCAGTAAAACCAACTAATTTATTTTCATCTTCAGTCACATATTTAATTCCATGGTTTTTTATTCCTTGAATGTAGCGTAAAATACGCTTGGCAGCGGCATAGTGAATATTACTTGGCTCACGCATAAATCTAGAGATGAGACTGACGAGATAAACAATATTGGCCTTGTATTTGTTAGATAAATAAGAGACCCAACCAGACTTCGATAAATTTTTGGATTGACCATAGGTGCTCCGTCATTTAATTGTAAATTTTCATTTACACCCATAGGTGTAGCAACAGGCTTGCAATTTGACCTTTGAAATCTTTTCAATAAGTCTTCAACATATTTCTCTTAGGAAATAAAGATTTCTCCTTTTGATTGACGAACTTGAATTCTGAGAAAATATTTCATGAGACCCAAATCTGTCATCTCATATTCCTTCATCATGGATTTCTTGAATTCTTCAACCATCCTTAGATTTGTGTTTGTCAAATTATTTCATTCTTTCTTCACATATAAAGATGGTTCACATTTGCGTTTCTGAAAAATACTTTGTTGAAAGTATCCGTCAATTTTACTATTCCATGCTCGGGGGGCTTGTTTTAAGCCATATAAGGCTTTTCTAAGCTTGTATACTTTATTTTCTTCTCCTTTTATTGTGTATCCTTCAGGTTGCTCGACACAAACTTCTTCTTCCAATTCTCCATTTAAAAAAGCTGATTTGACATCAAGTTGAAAAACTTGTAAATTTATTTGAGTAGCTAATGCAAGAACAATTCTGATCGTCTCCATTCTTTCTACGAGAGCAAAAGTTTCATTAAAGTCAATACCGGGTTGTTGAGAATAACCTTTGCAACTAGGCGAGCCTTATGCTTTTTAATTGATCCATCTTCATCTAATTTGGTCTTGTAGATCCATTTTAATCCAACAACATCTTTTTTCTTTTGGAGCTTCTATAAGTTCCCAAGTTTGATTTTTTTCAATCGTTGCGAATTCTTCATTCATGGCATCCATACTTCTTCTTTGTCAACTTCTTTAAAATTTTGTGGTTCATAAGTGAAGAAAGAAAATCCACATGATTCGTAGATATCATTTAGAGACGTGTCTTTCTTGGAAGTGATTCGGAATCTGAAGAATACTCCTCAAAATTTGGAGAATTTTCAAATCCTCCACTTTCAGAAATTTGTGGCATCTCAGATAAATTTGATGAAGGAGAACTTTGATCTTCTTGCCAATCACTAATTTGGAAAAATTCAGATTTATTTTCAATTTGAGAAAAACTTTCTCCCAATTCCCATGATTTCATCTCATCAAAAGTAACATCTCGGGAAATTACCAATTTATTAGGGATGGGATCAAGAAGACGTTAACCTTTGGATTCATTACTATAACCAATGAAGATGAATTTCTCAACCTTGTCATCAAATTTTTCGTTTCTCAAGGGAATGTGAGAATATGCAAAACACCCAATTTTTTTAAAAAAATATACTTGAGGCTTTTTCCTATGCCAAGCTTCAAATGGAGTAATATTTTGAACTGCCTTTGTTGGAGACCGATTTAATAAGAATATCGATGTATTTGTTGCCTCTGCCCATAGATTGTTTGGAAGCCCTTTTCCCTTCAACATGCTCCTCGGCATTTCTTCAATTGTCCGATTCTTCCTTTCCGCCACACCATTTTGTTGTGGGCTATAACGAACTGTGAGCTCTCTTTTAACTCCTTTTTCTTTGCGATAATTCATGAAGGGTTTATAAATAAATTCCCCAACTCGATCAGTTCTGAGAGTCTTTAATTTGTGACCACTTTGACTTTTTTACAAGAGCCAAAAATTCTAGAAAAAAACCAAATGTTTCTGATTTTTGCTCAAGAAAATAAATCCACATCTTCCGAGTATAATCATTAACAAATAAGAGAAAATATCTCTTATTACTAAGTGAAGGTGTTTTAGTCGGTCCAAAACTATCGACATGTACCAATTCAAGTGGTGCACGTGCTCTTGAAGAGACTTTTGGAAAAGGAAGCCTATGCATTTTTACGTAAATACACCCTTCACAAATTTCACCATTTTTTGAGATGTAAGGAGGACGAACAACCATATCTTTATCTTTTAACAATTTCAACCCTCTATGATTCAGATGACCATATCTCAAATGCCAAATATGAGCCATATCAACTTCACTTTTGAATGAAACATTCTTATATTTTGGCATGATAAGATAGAAAACATTATTTGAGGTCATTTGGACAGTAGCCACAATAAGATTAGTTCTTTTATCAACAATCTCACATTCTCCGTTGTCAAAATGGAGAGAGTAATTTTTCCTCATGAGTTACCCAACACTTAAGAGATTTTGTGTTATACCGGGAACATAAACAACATCACGAATAAATTTATCAACTTTATTTGTAGGTACTGCAATCACACCTTTTCCTCGGGCAGGTTTTAATTTTTCATCACCAAGCTTTACTTGAGTAGAAACATTTTTCTCAACTTCTACAAATAATTCTCTATTTCCTGTCATATGATGGCTGCATCCGCTATCCAAATATCAAATATCCGATGGGGGTGTTTCAACATTCATGCAAGAAAATAATTGTGCTTCTTGTTTTTCTTTAGTAAAATTATCTTCCCTTTTTCCTTTTTGAAACCAACAATCTATTTGAGAATGACTGGGAATTTTGCATTTGGTGCATTTAGACCAGCATTCCTTAGATTCATGACCAACTTTTGTGCAACAGAAACAATAAGGAACGGAATTGCCTTCAGAATTTTTTGTGTTGACAAACTTCCCTCGATTGTTATTTTCCTTGAGATTGGGAAGAACCTTGTCCTTCTTGATGCTTTTCAAAATAATTTCTTTTTTGAAAAAATTTACTTCATTTTATTTGTTGTTTGAACACTTTGTTTTCTGAAATATTAATCTTTGACTGAAATGCTTGCTCTGCCGGACTACTTTGATATCTATTGATTCTACTTTCATGAGATTCAAGAGAACTAATTAGTTCATAAAAAGAGAGAGAAGACAAATCTTTGGATTCTTCAATTGCGGCTACAACATGATCAAATTTTTGCAGTAGACTTCGAAGAATTTTTTCGACGATTTTTTTGTCGTCGATAGTATCTCCAAGACTTCTAATTTTGTTACTAAGTTCAGTAACACTAGATGAAAAAAGTTGAATATTTTCACTCTCCATTCCTAAATTGTCAAATTCTTTCCACAATGATTGAAGCTTAATCACAATAACTTTTTCGGAACCTTAAAATTCCTTTTTCAAAATATCCCATGCAATTTTAGCTTTAGTTGCACCCATAATTCTATGAAAGATCAATTTACTAACCCCTTGTTGGATGTATTGCAATGCTTTCAGTTGAGCTACCTTCTACTTCATAACCTTCATCAACTAATTCCCATAACTTTTGTGATATGTAAATTGTCCTCATTTGAATGCTCCAATAATCATATTCTCTATAAAAAATTGGTATGGAATTAAGTGAAAGATTGAAGGTGGAATTTGAAGTAGATGTTCACATTTCATTATGAGATTGAACTAGATAAAGGGGATAATTGGCTCTAGATACCAAATTTGTTGGGTGCTAAGGAAGATTATAGATTTAAATAACTTGAGAAAGTTATTTGATTGCTAGATAACTTGATTTTTTTCTGATTTTTCTAACTTCTTTTTTGCTTGATTAAAACATTACGAAACACCTCTATTTATAGTAGATGATTTAGCCCATGTAGCAAAGCCCAGAGACTTCCACATTGTAACTTACAAGACAATCAATACATAGTCTAAGCTTATCTCATATCTAACCTTATCTCTAGTCAAACTTCTCTAGACTCATCTACCTTGAAGACTACCACAATCTATTAACTTTCATCTAGAATTTTCTAATACATTTAACAATTACAAATTACATCTCTTTTAACATCAACCCCGTCTAATTTACTCTCTTCAACTAATATTTCTACTTGAGCTTTTGGTAACCTAACCCTAATTCTCATACTTGATGACTTGTTTTCTTCTTGTTCATCGTGAATGAAATTTAATGTCGATTTAGTAGAGGATGCTGACATTCTCTCTCTATAGACAATTTCTGACACTATTTATTCTTCTTTGAAGTTGAAGTAATGTAAATGTGTTAGTTGTATGAATACCTCATCTATAAGAATATTAAAAGTGATTGTCTATTGCACACCCAACTTAATGTTATGCACTTGCCTTCAGAGTTGCTAATCATTCTGAAGGAAGATCGTGAAGGGGTGATTAGATTACGACGACATTGGCCTAAGGCTACGTGATTTCTTTGTAATTTTGTTCTGTTGTTTGTGGGATTGTTGCTCCTTTTGGTTGCAATGCTTGTAAGTGTTCTTGGTTTTGTTTAGGGGGGGCCCTTAAATCCCGCTTACCATTGCAAAAAAAAAAAAACAAAATTTTCCTAAACAATTGTTCTTGATTTTAGCCTCACATGAATAAAACTCATAGATTTGCCACGACTCATAATTGATAGTGAAAAATTATCAGTTCATTTCCGTATTGTAATCACTATAGTAATGTTCAGGCCGATTACGGCTAGGATAATTTCCATTGGCACGCCAACCATGAGTTTCGCGAAGGTAGTTCCCATAATCAGCATTATAATAACCACCTTCAATGGGCCATTTTTTTGGAGTAGGTCCGGCAGGAGAAGGACAAGACTTAGAACCATATTCTACTGGACCTAATCCAAAGTTAACCCCAGAGCTGTAATGTTTTAGGATGATCAGGAGGGTAATAAGGGTTAACATATGGACTCTGATTTGGGTTCCTTGTTTGTGGTGCTTGTTGTTGTTGTTCACTTTGCTCCTTATTTTCTTCGCCAACGACAGAAAACGGTTTATCTTTTTTCTTCTTCCCGGACAAACAAGAAACTAAAGAAAAAGTTGAAACTTGAGGAAAATTTCGTATATATCATATAACCAAATCACATATACAAGAGTATTTTAGAAGGATAAATAGTGTTTTAGCATGTGTAACTTTTTATAAGAACCAGGGTAGATATAAAAAAAATGTGGTGATGTGCCTGAAAAAAGTGATTATTTGGCTGAAATCCTATTACATAGGAATTATGTTTATAATTAAACTAATCATAATAATACGCTCGAGCCTGTTGTTACTTTTGTTTTCTTAAGCTCCATGACAGAATTCATGTTCTATTACATAGGAATTATGTTTATAATTAAACTAGTCATAATAATGGCACCCATAAATCCAAATGATTTAATTTGAAAAAAAAAAATTTGAAATCTTACACATGTCTTTCTTCTTCTTCTACTTTACTTTTTTTTTTGTTGTTGAGAACTTCTTCTACTTCACTTGGGCCCTTTCTTCCTCTTGCGTCTCTAGTAATGTTAAATTCGACTACCCTAGTTTAAAAAGTTGGGTTGGATTTAATTTATAACTACAAAATTTCTAATTTTAGAGAAGGATTGTTTACTTTCTCTATTTTAATTTTGGAAATAAAGATATACTTTGTTAGAAGGAAATATTATAGCATAAAGTTGAGATGGATTTTTTTTTTTTTTTGATGAAAGAGTTGAGATGGAATTATTAAATTAAGTTGGGTAACAATATTATGTGATTTTTATTAAGTTGGGAAATATTCTGGCGGCCAGGATTCACCGTGCATAAGTTTGGAATAATTAAGTTTGGAAATATTCTGGCGGCCGGGATTTTTATTAAGTTGGTTAACAATATTATGAAAATATTACCAAGCCAAACTACCCATATTGTCCCCGGCAGAAACTCGATAGGAACTTTTTTGTGGGGGAGGTAAAGGCGGTCAGCATAATTGGTGTAGGCGTCCAAATTACACACAATTCCTCTCCAAACTTGGGTTGTTAATAGGCGCCCACAGAATATGTCCTATCGAGTTCTTAAATACAGATAAAATACAAAGCTTGGGATGTTCTAAACTAACACGATCCTTCCCAAGAGGAAAATTTTCTACCCTGCCCTAATTCAATCCTAGCATTGGATTGTAGTAGCTACCTAAAGGAACTTCAAACACCATAGGTTGTACTATTGGTTATTACTGAATTTTACTAGAGGAACCCTGATGTTTTGGTTGTGATGGTGTAAGACACTTTTCTAAGAGCTTGTCAATCTAGTTCGACATGAATTTTACTGAATTAATGTTAAGATGAAACGATAACGACGCCAAAAGTTCAATTGTTGGTGGTAGCTATCACACACTTTAATATTGACACTTTGATGGCCAAGCTAAAATCACGGCGGTGATAGCATGGTTCCAGAAGAAGGTTCTTTTTTTTTTTTCTTCTTCTCATACCTAGCCTCGAACCTATGACATGTTGGGTGCACTTAGTAGTGATAGCATGGTTTCGGGGTGCAAAGACTTTGTCAAAATATGGTCAACATTAGTTCACTATTTTTTTTTTCTAGAGGGAAACAACTGAGAGAAATATTTTTGGTTTGGGTTATTTAGACATTAAGCCCAAATTATTTAGCGATATTAGGACTACACTCCCAAAATGAAAATATGTTGACGTTGACCCCGATTCTCGATTTTTTCTTTAAATATCAGTTAAGTGATTCGCGTGCCAACCGCATATGCGACTTATGACAAAAAGACCCTCCATCAAATATTTAGGTTGTTTAGACATTGACCCCCAACTATTTACTGATATTAGGACTACACTCCAAAAACAAAAATGCTTAGGGTTAACTCTCATTCTCGGTTTTTTCATTAAATACCAATTAAATCGTTCCCGTGCGGTTTCGAATTCCTCTTATTTGTATAGGTTTTCAGAGATAGTTTTTATGGTTGGTCCATGAACTCAAAGTTAGTTTGAGAACCTGATCCAAATAAGCCAGAAATGGTAAGGAAAATATGTTATCCGAAGTCCAAGACGATTTCGACCCATCTGGCTAGGTAAATTAGATACCCATGGAAAACATATAAAAAGGTTACCCTAGTATCTGGTCGTCCGCGTACTAAGTATGTTTGATTAGAGAGATTAGAAAATGACTCCGATATATAATTGTTAGATACAAAGTCTAGTCCTTAGTTAGTCTTAGACTTAAAACTTATAATATAAAAAACTTATACATGTGGTTAGCAAGCGGCTCGCGTCACTGATTTTTGACAAAAAAATCGAGAATGAGAGTCAATCCCAGACGTATTTTCATTTTCGGGGTGGTGTCCTAAATTTGCCAAATAGGGGGTCAATGTCTAAACAACCTAAATATTTTGTGAAGGGTATTTTGTCATAAGTAACACATGTGATTGGCACACAAATCAATTAACAGATATTTAACGGAAAAATCGAGAATGGGGGTCAACCAGGGGGAGCCCTGCGCCTCCCACGACCCTAAGGTGGCTCGTTAATGTTATGCGACATTTGCCACTATATTAGATACATATATCTATATATATATATATATATCAAACACAATTCTTCCCTAGCTTAGTTGGTAAAGCGACTATGTTTCAATATTGAGGTCAAAGGGATCGAGTCCTACACACAACATTCTTTTTTACTAGAAAATTTCTACTACTTACACTTTTTTTTCTAAAATATCTACTACTTAAGTTAGTTGAAATTATTGTTTGGTTTAAGATAACTACTTATTAAAAATACATTATAAAGGCCATGCTTGGCTTAAAATTGGTTCTTATGAATTGAGATAACTCATTTTGACCTCCACAAAGTGACCAACTAAATAAAATGCCCTCGTAGAGACGATGAGTTTTCTAAACGTCCCCCTTAATTTTGATTTTGTTTGATTTTTTGGTGACTTGTATTTTGAATTTTAAAATTGTCTTTTTTAGACTTTTGTTCTGATAAACATGTTATTAGAAAGAAAACTTAATCTTCATCTTTTCTTCCATTGCGATCACTTCCTCTTCATCATCTGGCATCGTTCTTCTTAATCTTCATCATTATCTCTTCATCTCCTCCTTTGTTTTTATTTAAGTAAACTATTTTATAAAATCAGAAATTAATTTTTTATGATATTTGAATTTGAAATTTATGTCTAATAGTTATATCTTTTGAATAAATTATATGGAGAGATATCTCTTTTTGTGGAAAGATACTCTACTTGAAAAATGTCTCTTTGTTATCTATAAATAAAGTTTTCTCTAAACAAAAAAAGGTGGATGAAACAACATGTAAAACAATGTCGGAAAACATTTGCCATCTTCATTATGTTCTAATGCTCCTTTATTGAAATCTCCACAAGTTACTTGGTGTAGTTTCACAAAGGCTTGTCATATCTTGGGAAGCAATTTGCCTTGTAACCTTCAAGTAATCTCGAGTGGGAGGGGGCAAATAATGCTTTAAGGAAAGTGTATATAGTATATGTTTCAAGCCTCTATTCTCCATCCCTCTTCTTTTCATCTTTATTTGTGTATCCAAAGACAAATTTTGTAACAGTGTTGGTGTTCGGGTCTGGGGGGGTGTGTTAAGCGGTGTTTAGTGGTGGTGGCGGGTTTCTTTGATTTAGTGGTGGTGGTGTGGAGAAAGGAAGAAGATGGATGTGTTTAATGGTGATGGTGGTGGATCTGTGATTCAGTGGTGGTGGTGGTGGTGGGTTCTGTGGTGAAAAATGAAGAAGAGGGTTGTGTTTAATGGTGGTGGTGGTGTGTTTAGTGGTGGGTTCTGTGGCGGTGGTGGTGGTGCAGAGAAGAGGTAGAAGAGGGAGGTAATTCAGTATTTTTATATAATTAGTATAATAAAGTTGGCGGCTCTTCAGTGGTGGCGGAGACTTCCGGTAATGGCGACGGTGGTTCTCTCGGTTGGGGGCACTTTTAGCCTTAGTTCAATTATATTGTCGACCTTTAGGGTCTTTTCATTCTCGATCTTGAGGATGTTTTCATTTTTTCGACCTTTAGGGTCTTTTCCTTGAGTCTGTGTCCTGCCAATCCATTTATCTTCATGAGGCACTTTACGTTCGAAAGTTCTGTGTAGAACTTTACTTATGTAACTCTCATGTAGTTCTCAGAGGAATAAGAATTCTCATACCATGTAATGTTGCAGATCGATTTCACTTATCCATGTAATAGGGTATAACCCGTGCCCGAGGGCACGGACAGTTATATCAATCAACATTCAACGAAATTATTGAAGAAATCAAACGAACATCGAGTTGTCATAAACACATATTACCAAGAAATGTAATAATGAAGAAATCAAACAGAACCATATGAGTACTAAACTCTAGAACTTGATAGGTTATTTTAGAAACAAATATTATGACAAAAAAGAAAAAGGAAATAAGTTATTTTATTTCTAAAGTTGTGTTGTACAAGAAATAGTTATTTTATATAGGTTATTTTATTTCTAAACCCGATAATCTTTTTTTTCTTTTATATGACTTATTTTTCTTAGATAGGTTATTTTATTTCTTAGAAGGACTACATTGTAATATTAGGGAAGGGCTTCTAGACATTATACATAAGTAAATAAGGATGTTTGTCCCAGTCAATATTTTTCCTTCTGTTTTATATAATAGTTATTATTTTATTGAGAGAGAAATTTTAATTTCTTTTTTTAACCCTTGAAATTTATTATTATTTTTTCTTAAATTAGTTATTCTATTTCTAAGAAGGAACCGATTATTGTTTTTAAAATAGATAACTTTATTTCTGCAAAGGACTATATCTTAAATTTTGAGAAGGGCTTCTAGACATCGTTTGTCCCAGTCATCGTTTTTCCTTCTGTTTTATTATATAGATTGCGGTTTTACTCAAAAAAAAAAGTTGAACAAGAAAACCCCTAATAGATGTATACAAAGGAGTTGGAATTTCGATAATATTATACACAATCCAGATTTTCGAAGAACCCTAGATTGCTGAAAAGTTGGTTGTGCCCAAACTTTAAATGTCAAAAACTAACAAACACAAAAAACAGAAACCCTGATTTAAAACCAATCCTTTCTTACTTGGTTAATATCCCTTCCTTACTTCTCTTCCTATTTCTTCTCCTTTATCTTCTATGTTTCTTTGCAAATTCTGCATAATGTGATAAATTTGATGTCTTCTTCAGCGATAGCCAAGAGGGATCTACGGACGCGACGAAAACCTAGTATATATATATATATATATATATATATATATATATATATATATTAGGTCATGACTCTCGTGCAATAATATATTTTTTATGAATTAGTTTCTTTTAACTAAATTTAAGTCCAGTTTAGGAATTGTAATTGATTGTTTTTTAATACACTTTTTAACGAGATAAGTAATGTTAAAATTAAGGGTGATCAGCAAACGGTAAGCAAAATTTTAACCTAATCAATCAAATTTTGATCTGATTAAGTTCGATCTAGTATGGTTTGACTTAGTTAAGCTGCAATCAACATGATCACATTAATTTCATCAAATATCTTAGTATTTCATATTTATCTCAAAAAAGATTATCATTGCAAAACATATAATTCTAAAATATGTAAATGATTTAATTTTGTCATGAAACTTTAAATCAATCATTATATATGTAGGAAGATTGCAAACTAATAAACATATGATTGTTTAAAGTACGGTTTGAGTTGTTTCAAATTGTTCTAAGTGGGAACATGGTCGTGTTTGAGGGGAGCACAGACATCCGCCATGGGCCCCCATCTCAAAGGGGCCACTTCACATTAGGTACACTCTATACATAATAAAATTATCTAATTGAAAGAAGTAAACAAAAGAAGTAAGTTGCTCGATGGTGGTATAACTGTCCTAGGAAGTCTGCCAATGAAAAAAGTGAGCGGGTTTTTTAGGAGAGAGAAGCTCTGGGGTGTCGTCATCAAAACCCCCATTTGCTTCTCCCTTTTCTCACCATAACCCTAGAAGAAATTTTGTTTCACTCCCTCATTTCCATCAAAATCAACCCTAACCTTTCTGATCTTGATCCACAATAACCCCAATCTCTTAAGTCTTAATAATTTTATCCATCCATACATGCATATACTGCCTTCAATCCTCCAAAACTCACACACCATTTGAACACCCTTAAATTCATCAACTTTGAATCTCCAAAAATCAGTACTGCATCAGACAGAGGAAGAGAAGATTACATCAACCAACTTATCGATCACCGAGAACAGATCTACTCATCGCACATCAGGGAGTATCTCAAAATTACCTCTTTTCATTTCGTTTGATTTACTCCCTCCGTCCCATTTTGGTTGTAGTTTTGGGGAATTTCACTTATTAAGGGGATCTTATTTATTGTAGTCAAATAAAGACATTTTCCTAAATTACACTCATTTAGTTTAGAGTATTTCATTAAATATAACATTGGTAGAAGTGTAGAACTAATTAGAATCTTTTATTGGTATTGAAACTAAAGGGTAGTTATGGAAGTGGCATCATGTTAATATTGAAATGGATGTTATAAAAAGAAAATTAACAAACATTTTGCGACATCTATAAAAGGAATAACAACCAAACAAAATGAGACGGAGGGAGTATTTTTTTTTTTTGTATTTTGTTTGTTAAAAACAAAAAAATTTATTTATTATTAGTTAAAAATCATATATTTCTTTCGAATGTACAATTCACGCATTGGGAGCACTTAAAATCTCAACTAACTGAGCTACATGAGTCGGGTGAATTTTACTTGTATCTTAATGTATACTAACTGGTTTTGATTTTTCATGTCATAGTGTACATTTTCATTGGCTAATTTGTTTTTAACTAAAACAAAAATATTTCTAGATAAATTTGGACTCAAAGATTTATTGAAAGTGGTGTTTGTTATTTTGCTCATTGTCAATATCTATTTCGTCTGATTCGTATGATTCAGAGTTTTTTTTTTTGAATTGTTCAGCGTGCCTCGAACCCTTGACCTCTAGGTGGAAGACTATACCTCTTACCACTCCAACCAAAGGTATGAATCTGAGTTGCCTGGTTAATTCAAATGAACCCAATATCGGCTAGAGGTGAAACTAAAGACCGCGAAGATCGGTGAAGACTGAACCAGATCGGACAAAAAAATCCTGACCAGAAAAACTCGATTTAGCATGGTCGGTCCTTTTTTTTTATTGAAATAGATGTCGGGCATAGCATCATGGCAAAAACAACCTTACATTAATACGCGATGACTACTAAAACATTATGAAAGGAAAAAAACATGTGGAAATCAAAGACAGAAAATCCATGATAGGTTGCTAATGGATTAGAAACTTCTACTCGAGGGAATGAGAAGAAGTTTTGCCTATTCTTATTCGGAGTTAAGGTCGTGCTAGAAAATGGTTGTTTGGCGTGGTCGCTAACTTGTCTTGTTTTATTTCAAAATTGTGATTCAATTTATAATCTGAATGTGAAATTGAAGGGATAATTTGACATACACCCCCACTTATAATGCGTTATTAGGACTACACCCCCACTTTTTGAAAAGTTTTGATACGTACCCCCACTTGAACGGAAACCGTGATGTCTCTGTTAACCCAACCCTGTGCGAATGGCACGCGTGAAGTATGACACTTTTGCCCTTTCTCAATCGAGCGGATATCAATTACACAGATCCAACGGTTGGAACTTAAACCTATTTTTTAATAGGTTAGCGTCAAATCGTCCTGTCTTCTCAACTGCCTCTTACCCGCGTTTTTCGTTTAGGGATTTTTCGATCGACAACTAGGGTTTCTTGCTTTAGAAATCGTTCTCCGTCGACCAGAGCTAGGGGTTTTCTCTCCATCGACCAGCTAGGGTTTTGTCTCCATCGACCAACTAGGGTTTTCTTGAGCAGCAGAGTGTGGTTTCTCTCTCTAAAGTTAGCAACTTGGTTGGGTGATGTGGAGTTCCATTTTTAGGTTTTCTTGTGAAAATACCATTAATGGCTGAAGGAGGGAGTTCTGGTAGTTATCAGTAAGTTATTCCTAACTAATTTATTGTGTAAAGTTCTGCATAAAATCGATTTTTTTGATTTCTTGTGTTAATCTTAAACCCATTCTACTTTATCAATGCTTTGTGTTTGAAATTCAGACCATAAAATCGATTTCTTGTGTTAATATTAAACCCATTCTACTTTATCAATGCTTTGTGTTTGTGATTCAGACCATAAAATCGATTTTTTTGTGTTAATCTTAAACCCATTCTACTTTATCAATGCTTTGAGTTTGTGATTGTGAGTGTTAAGTTATTTGTTCTTTCTGTGTTTGTGATTGTGAGTGTTAAGTTATTTTGTGATGATGAAGTTATACTCTTTGATTTCATACTTTGTTTGTTATTAGCTTAGCCATTATACATTGAATAGATGATGAGTTTAGCTTAGCCATTATACATTGAATTTCATACTTTGGTTTCATACTTTGTTTGGTATTTCATACTTTGTTTGATGGTGAATTTAAATAGATGATGAGTTTAGCTTAGCCATTATACATTGAATTTGCATACATACTCTTGATATATGAGTGTTAAGTTATTTTGTTCCTTATTGTTACACTCTGCTTTAGTAATGCTTTGTCAATTTGATAAGATATGTTGGAATACATACTTGATATGCTTGCAGTGTAGGGTATGCTCCTGTGAGAACTTTTATAGTGAATTATGATGGTCATTGGAGGCATTCTCCTAAGAATGGGATATGGTCATGTGATGATTATGTGAGTGGAAAGATAGCTATTTTTGTGAATGTGGATGGTGATGAGCTTAATTTGTTAGATTTGATTCATGGTATGGTGGAAAGGGATGGGGATTTAGTTGGGCATAGTATGATTTTTGAGTATTTGAAACAAGGGGTTGAATGTGACATTAACAAAGAAATAGACTTGCTTGAATGGTGGACTAGAGGTGAGTTAGATGGCAAAGGCAGAGGACACTTGTTCTTTATTCATGAACCTGCTATTGGAATTCAACCTCCTCAAGTCAGTGAAACCACACCTGTGTCCAATAGGACTAAAGTAAGAGCAAGACAACCAAGTTTACTTAAGACTTCAACAGTGAGGACAGAGTTAAATGTGGGTAGCTCTTCTAGAAATAGGTCTCCACCAAAAAAGACCTTTATTACTGATGATACATGTGATGATAGTGGTGCAGAAGAGTTATCTCTTGAAATACCAAAGAAGACATCTATTAGTGATGAATTAGATGAAGAATAACTAGATGAAATGCCAAATGTAGATGGGTTTGATCCTAGTGTTGACAGAGAAGATGAGCCTAGACCCACCACTGATGATGTAACTAGAGATGAGTCATTTGAACCTCAAGATCCTCACACTGATGGTATTCCCAATGAGATAGATGATATACCTGTGGAAGAGGATTATTTCAGTTTGAACTCATCAAGTGATGATGAGTATGACCCTAGTCATGACAAAGAAGCAAATGAATCTGAATCTGAATATGAAGATGAGTGTAGACCTACCACTGATGAGTTCAATGACTTTGTTGCAGCATCTGATAACTTATATAGAAATGATGAGTCAATGGAACATCAAAGAATTGAAATGGCTAGAGATGTGATAAGTGAAGGTACCAAATGGGACAACATACATGAAGCAAGAAAGTTTTTGAGGAAATTTGCTGTCAACAACAGATTTGAATATAGATACATTAAGAATGAAGACTATAGGCTCAGAGCAAAGTGTGTTCATTCCAACCAAGGGTGCCCATGGTTCATTGATGTTTAGGTACATAGATGGATAGTTAAAGCAGACAAGAAGAAAGAAAAGTTTACAGAGACTTCCCAATGCTAGTTAATGCTATTTTTACTAAAAGTTTTACAGAAATCCTCCAATGTAGTCTTGATTACAATCTGAGGTTGAGAATTATTCCTTTCATTGCTTCCAGGTTTGATCTCTTTTGGACAATCTTTCTTCCAATGGCCAGGCTGACCACAACCGAAACATCCTGTAGTGCGATGTTGTTTTATCCATTGTTTCTCGCCTGTCAAGACCTCTGAAATGGCTTCATCTAGCCATTGAAAACTCTCACAACTCAGATACTGACATTTCAAAAACTTTCGTCCAGGATTTCTTGAGGTGTTAGACACCATTACTTTCCGAATTCCGTCGCACTTTCCATTCTTACAAGATGAGTATAAAAAAGGACACTTGATAGCCAAATGTGTCTCTAATTCACAAATTTGGCAACCCATTTCCTGCCAAAAGAGTATTACAACTTAGAGTATGAAATAAGAACCTTTCAAAAAAAAAAACAGAGTATAAAACCAAAACAAGATAAATACCCCTACTGTTTTTCTGTAATTAGGGAAGGACCCCCAACTGTAAATCAATTAAACCAAGCAAGAAAAGACGAAAACCTGACTTGTTGATCCCTTGTTAGCACCTCCTCCCATCTTTCCACAAGTTTAAACTCCCAAAATCCATTTCCTTTCAATGGTAAAGACACCTTATATAGGCAACAAACATGGAGATTTGGAGATGACCGTTAAGGGTCAAAATTGGAAAAAAAAAATTTACAGTTGTTAAAAGGGCAAAAGTGTCATACTTCACGCGTTCCATTCGCACAGAGTTGGGTTAACAGAGACATCACGATTTCCGTTCAAGTGGGGGTATGTATCAAAACTTTTCAAAAAGTGGGGGTGTAGTCCTAATAACGCATTATAAGTGGGGGTGGGTGTATGTCAAATTATCCCGAAATTGAAACATCTTTTCTATAAAAAAAAAAAGAGGTACTTTATAATAACTCTTCGGTTGTTTCTTGTCTTCCTCTTTCACACCAATCCCCAAACCCGTGACATGTTGACAACACTTAAAGTTCTCAACCAACTTAGCTACAAGAGGCTCAACCAACTTAGCTACAAGAGGCATGTGAAAGTTACATGTTTCTTAACGTATTTTAAGTTATTCTGATTGTCCTATCATAGTGTACACTTTCATGAATTAATTTGTTATTAACCAATACTAAATTATAAGTTGGAAAATCGATGTCTTAAAATCTAATTTGTTGAAGAGATAAATGAATTTAAAAATCTTTTATACAATTTAGACTCTAAATCTATTTAAAGTGGTAGTTTTTATTTTTCTCATTGTCTAAACCTTTTTGTTATTCTTTGTGTGCATTTCAGTAATTGAGTTGCTTGGTTGATTCAAATACAGACCCAATATCGTCCAAATCAACAATTTAGATGAGTTATATACTACGAGTCTATAAAAAACAAACATGGTGAATTTAACGAAATCCTGGCTTTCAAATAGCTACTAGTTTCAAGTCTAATTTAGAAAAAAAAAAGAGTACAGACCAGTTTCTTTTTTTGTTAAAGAACAAATAAACACTACCAAAAACACAATATCAACCTTACAGTAATATTGAATAGCAAATCTATGAGAATATTACAAGTAACTGTCTATTGCACATATGGAATCTGATATTGATTTCTTGTTTGTTGTGCTTCTTCTTTTTCTTTTTCATGTTAGTATATAGCCCAACAAGACAATGACCTAAAGCCCAACTACATTATTTATACCAGGACGGTTTTCTGGAGTTTATGTCAACACCTTGAAACCACTTGGGCTACCAACTGTTGGCCAGAAGGAATTATTAAATTAAGTCTGGTAACAATATTATGTAATTTTACTAAGTTTGAGAAACCTAAATCCTAAACATTCCTATGGTTTTAGCTATTCCCGGTAAACAATGGTAGTGTTGGAAAGGTTATGGTCCAAAAAGAAGGTATTTTGTAATACCTATTCTTGTTTTCTTCTTCTTCTTCTCGTGTACCTAGCCTCGAACCCAAGATGTTGGGAGCACTAATGAAGCATCTCAACCAACTGGGCTACAAAAGGCTAGGTGACTTACCCTACCATTATCCACTATATATCTTTATATTTGGGACTTTGGGACACCTATAATAGTGTATATTTTCATGAAGTAGTTCCTTTTTAACTGAACTTAAGTCTGATTTAGGAATTATATATGACTTTTTTTGTCTTATGAACGGATAAATAAAGGTTAAATCTGACGATGATAAGTAGTTGGACATTTTTGGTTCATAAGGAGCCGACCAGTTCAAGGTTTCATATGGTAAATTTTAATACAGTGGTTTCGTTCAATTATGTTGAAATCGACATGATGCAGACAATAATTTCATCATATTGCTTCTCTATTGTTTATTTCGAAAGAGATCTTCATTACATAACATATAATTCTAAATTACGTAAAAGATTTCATTTTGTGATGAAACTTTAAATCGATCATTGTGTAAGAAGATTGTAAAGTAATAAACATTTCATTTTTTAAAGTATGGTTTGATCAGTTTCAAACTGGTGAAGCTCAAATAAGAGCGGTGATGGATTCGATTTCATTAGGATGAGAAAGCATTTTATTTTGTTCAGTAACGTTTGGTTCGACTATTTCAGAACCCTTTTTGCTCACCCATATCTAAAGAGTCATTAGCAGATAAGTTACATATAAATAAAATATATAATCAGATACAAATTCATTTAAACGTTCAACACGTTTTCTGATCGAATCTCGCCTAAAATATGTGTCCGGACAGAATTTAGAGAGAGAAAATGTTTCAATTTCTCTCTAAATCTTGACCGAGCACATAATATGGCCAGAATTTGTGTCGGCCTGTCAGGCATAGCATCATGGGGAAAAGAACCTTACATTGACATGATATGTGACGCCTACTAAATAGTATGAAAGGAAAAAAGATCATGTGAAAAATGAAAGAAAGAAAATCCAGGATGTGTTGCCATTTAATGAATGTTTATCTTCTACTTTGGGGAATGAGAAGATGTTTAGCCGGTTCTTCTTCAGCCGATCAATTTCCATCTCTGTTTGACAAGAAATCAACTCTTGCTCTTCTCAAAAAGTTCAAAAAAATATTGACGAAGGATCTGCTTCTTACAGTACAAAAATGTGAAATGGTTCAACTAATAAAGAACGTTTATTTCACATTGGAAATGTTTCTTGGGTTTCTTAGTTGTTTGTAAGTAATCCTACTAATGGAAGGAATAACAAATCCCATGCCTCCTGCGCGGGCAAAGCCCACATGATTTCTAGTCATGCCCGATAACCACTCCGGCACGTCCACTTGGATATAATTTTTGTACATTCTGTGATAATAAAAAACTGTTTGTTGCCGGTAGATTCTAATATTCAGAGAGGCTAAATTAAAAAGAAGACGATCTCTCTGTTCGAGTTTGTTGACTTCAAATCTTTTGTACTACATATTTTATTCTAATTAAGAAACAAGTATTTATAATAGTTACTATTTTTATTTAGTTGAACACACTTCTGCATTTTATAATTTGTATTCTATTTAAACAATGAATTTACTAAGTGAGACATTCATGATTCATAGTTTTACATAAATATTAGATAGAACTATGAGTTTTTTAAGTGAGGGAGGCAAAAGGTCGAGATGAGCGACTGTAAATTTGGTGATGATACGAATCAAATCATTAGTTCAATTCACACCCCTCTATATAATACCGGCAGAAAGAAAAACTCTTTGAACCCAAAACATCGCCAAATTGGCCATAAAACGGTGAGAAAGATACTTAAACTTTTTTTAAAGCACACTGGAACTTCTAGCGTTTTGATTTGTCTTGCTTCTCAAATTCATAATACAATTATTTAAGACTTAAGTATATTTTGAGACTATTATAATTAACCTTACCAAAAAAAAATTGCAAAAGAAGGTTGTCAAAAACATTGAGAACTTACAATATAAAGGTCGGGGTTGGTGGCCGGTGGGTAGTCATCAATTTTGGGAAAGAAACCAATGAGAAAAAGAATATAGCTAGGGGAATCGGCCCCTCGTGAATGAGTAACAAAAACAAATAATGCATACCAACTAGACAATGTATTGTCAACAATTGGTTGCCCAAGTGGTCCAATGTGTTAACATAAACTCCAAAATTCTGGAGATCTCAAGTTCGATTCCTATAAGAGGTGGTTTCCATGATTTATTAAACTTTGGTTATTAAGGAAGGTATAAATAATGTTGTTGGGCTTTAGGTCATAATTTAGTTGGGTTATAGGCCCCGTCTTTGTTAGAGTTTGAATTCGGCAGTTCCGTGCTTATCACATCTTTGATGTATCAATGCCAATGTAATGACTATCGTAAACCGTAGTCAATTTCCAAAAAAAAAACTAGGCAATATATTCTATCTAATTTTTCTTACGTGTTGTTGTGGAATCCTTTTTAAGTTTTGTAGGGGTGAGGGAGGCTACAGCCTAACCTCACACTGACATTGATACGCCTCTGGAAACAGTAGCGCGTGGTGGGGGTGCAGGGTGTGCCGATGCACACACCCCCCCCCCCCCCCCCC
>BEHA01000650.1:1088096-1102571 GCA_002897215.1 Eschscholzia californica subsp. californica | reverse complement strand
AATTCGGACAACATCGTTCCCTAGTTGTAAGCAACACTAAAATTGTTAAAGAATGTTTTACTACTAATGACACCCTCTTTTCCAACCGTCCATCTACTACTGCCTTTGATCTCATGACTTATGCTCATGACTCGGTAGCTTTCACACCTTATAGTCCTTACTGGCGCGAGCTAAGAAAGATATCGACCCTCAAACTTCTATCTAACAACCGTCTCAAAGCAATTAAGAAGCTCCGAGGAGAGGAAGTGGACGTTTGTTTTCGTGGGTTGTACGGTTTATGGAAGAATAAAACTAAAAATGGTGCTCCAGTCTTGGTTGACATGAAAAAATGGTTTGAAGAGGTTGCAAATAATGTGGTGATTAGAGTGATTGTGGGGAAACTTAGTTTTGGGACCAAGATTGTTGATGGTAAAGAAGAAGCCGTTGAATATAAAACAGTCATGGATGAACTCTTACGTCTTGCTAGTTTGTCTTTGTTATCCGATATGGCTCCTATACTCGGTTGGTTGGATTTCTTCCAAGGAAGTGTTCGTAAAATGAAACAAACCGGTAAAAGACTAGACGTTTTACTTGAGAAATGGTTGGGGGAGCACCGAGAGAAGAAGAACTTGGTTGGGGAAGATGAGCAAGATTTCATGGATGTCATGTTGTCGATCGTGGAAGAAAGTAAGCTATCTGGCCATGAAGCTGATGCCGTAATTAAAGCTACATGCTTGGTATGTAGTAATTTTGTTGTACTAATAATTTTAGTATTTTCAGATTACTTTCTTGTACTATATATATATATATAGTACTAACTTTTAGTTTCTTGGCAGGCCATGATTATGGGTGGAACAGACACAACAGCAGTAACTCTGACATGGATCATCTCCTTATTGATGAACAATCGTCACGCACTAGAAAAAGCTAGAGAAGAGTTGGAGACGCACGTCGGAAAAGATAGACAAGTGGAAGATACGGATTTGCAGAACTTGGTCTACTTGAGTGCTATTGTTAAGGAAACAATGCGATTGTACCCTTTGGGTACTCTTCTCGAACGAGAAACTAAAGAAGACTGCGAGGTTGGAGGGTTCCACATCCAAGGTGGAACGCGTTTATTGGTGAATATATGGATGGTACAACGAGACCCCACCGTATGGAATGACCCGTCGGCATTTAAACCAGAGAGGTTCTTAACAGATAAATCGGAAATAGATGTTGGGGGTCAACATTTCGAACTGATACCATTTGGGGCTGGTAGAAGAGTGTGTCCTGCCGTGTCGTTTGCTCTTCAATTCTTGCATTTGGTTCTCGCTCGACTCATCCATGGATATGACTTGGGCACTCCAAGCAACGTGGAAGTAGACTTGACTGAGAGCCTGGAAGGACACGTTAATCATAAAGCATCTCCCCTCGAACTCCTCCTCACTCCACGCCTCAACCCGAAGCTTTATTAACTTTTCTTTGCTGTCAAAAGAAAATGGTTTATGTTATCTTTTTCTTGTGGTACTTGCTAATACCATATATTGGAGGTTTTGTTGGTTCAATCTTGATCGTTGATCTTTGAGTGATCTCGACTGATATCAACTGCTAAATATGTGGATCTCGAATTGTTGTATCTATCAATAATTGTGTTGTGGTGTGAAAGTATGTATTTTCCGGCCTTGTTTTGTTTGTTGTGCATTTAGCTAGAGAAGATATATTATAGAACAAAAATTGGAAGAAACCAAATGAGAAATATTCTCCTTAATGTCTTTGTCTGGGACTAGAGAGAAATAAAGGGACGATCAAATATTCCATAGACATGACTTTATTACTTTGAATATATAAGACTCTAAGTGAAACGGTAAGTGATTGTAGCACTGTTACCTATAGAACAATTTAATGGAATATCTTTTTTTTTTTTTTCCTAATTTTATAATAGGTAGTCTGAGTACTCAGTCGATCTATTACTAAAGAACGATATATAAACATTCATGTATGATTTTGCACTTTTTTTTCTCTAGCTGGGTGTCCATTTGTTAACTAGTTTTGCTAATTTGTAGCTAGGTATGTTTTCCAAATTTCTATTGTTAAAATAGTAGTAGTATGTTTTATTCACTAATTTTGAAAAGGACTAAATTACATTGTAGACGAGTTGGTAAGAGAGTTTTATCATTTCCATAAATGTACAAAAAAATAATACTCCATAATTATGTTGTTGGCTTACTTTTTTCCTTTTCTAAATACTAACTTAATTGAAAGAAAAGATTGAAAAGTTAAGAAAATTAAGAAAGCAATGATGGAAACAAAAACTTCCCATAGAAGAAAATTTGCTTATTGCACCACTATCATTTTTCTTTTATTGATGCTCATACTTGTATACATGTATATCTGATAGCTCATCAATTTTATGGTACACAAATCAAGTGGTAGCGATATTGGAAGATCGTGAGAGAACCAGAGAAGGTATGTAGTTCTATATTGATTTAGAAAGTTGATCATATGGCAAACCATATCTTGAGAAGGAAACAAGATAAACAAGTGGTAGCGATATTGGAAGATCGAAAAGAACAAACTTTTAAATCCTTTAGACCTAAATTCACATGAAAGACTTACAAGGAAACACTATATATCCAAGGTAATCTATTTTGCAAGTTCTATGGCAAACCATATTTTGAGAAGGAAACAAGATAAACAAAAGGAATGAGCCAAATCATAGTCTTACAATATTGTTGTGTCAAGTGCATATAGTAACACAGTAAGCTACTGAATTCGATGCCTCTATTAATGATCAGCAAAGGCTTTTATAACCAAACAGTTACAACAGTCAAAAACTAACTTAGGCTAAAAATCAGGAAGCTACTGAAAATAAGGAAGACTCAACAACCTACTAAGACTCAGTCCACTACTTCTTAACGTTAACATGCTAAGGACTTGAGCTTTATTGAAACACACTAGAATAATAAAACATTAAACATTTATTAGACCCCAATAAATCCTCCCCTTAAACAAGACTTTCTTCAAGTGTCTTGTTTAACCACACGAACTCCCATAGCATCTCGAATTGCATTGAATGCCTCCTCCTTAACAGCCTTAGTCATGCCATCTGCTATCTGCCTCTTAGTACCACAAAACTTCAATTCAACTATTCCCTTCTCAACCAATTCCCTCATATAATGATAACGAATGTCTATATGCTTGGTCCTTCTATGCATTACTGGATTCTTTGACAACTTAATGGTGGAAGTATTGTCACAATAGATAGTCACAGTTCCTGTTTCCTCCTCCATCTCCTTTAATAGTCCTCTCATCCAAACACAGTGACAAGCACATAACCCAGCTGCTACATATTCAGCCTCAGTCGAAGATAAAGTCACTATCTCTTGTTTTCTTGAACACCAACACACAGCAACTCCACTCAATAGACAGACATAACCTGAAGTGCTTCTTCTATCCTCAAAATCCCTTGCATAATTACTATCTGTATACACCACCAATTCCTCCTTCTTTCTCTTATTGTACTTCAAACCATAGCTTAAAGTACCTTTAATGTACCTCAGGACTCTTTTAGCAGCATAGTAATGATCTTCCCTTGGCTTAGCCATAAACCTAGAGATTAAACTAACCACATACATAATGTCTGGTCTAGTAACCGTTAGATACATAAGGCTACCAACCAGACTTTTGTACATAGTTTCATCAACCTCCTCCCCTGAACCAACCTTAGTTAACACAGCTCCTGGCACCATAGGTATGTGAACAGCATTAGCCTCTTCCAATCCAAACCTCTTTAGGACTTCATTTGCATACTTTCTTTGACTGATCTCTATAGCATCTTCTGTTTGCTTGACTTCCACACCCAAGAAATACCTCATTTGACCCAGATCAGTCATGCTGAACTCCTTCTTCATTGATTCTTTAAATTCTTCACAGATAACTTTATCACTTCCTGCATATATTAAATCATCTACATACAGGCTAACCATTAAAAGCTTATTCATTACCTTCTTAGTAAACAAAGTGTGATCATGACTGCTCTTTTTGAACCCTTCTCTTTTAAAGTATGCCTCAATTCTATGGTACCAAGCTCTTGGAGCTTGTTTCAGCCCATAGAGTGATTTCTTCAATCTATACACCATTTCTTCTCTTCCCTTCTTGACAAATCCTTCTGGCTGCTCAATATACACTGTTTCAGTTAGTTCACCATGCAAAAAGGCGCTTTTTACATCCAGCTGGTACACTATCCAGTTCCTCTTAGCTGTAGTTGCTAAAAACAACCTGATAGTGTCCCATCTAGCAACTGGAGCAAAAACTTCATTATAATCAACTCCCTGCCTTTGTGCATATCCCTTAACTACAAGTCTGGCCTTGTATTTCTCTACTTCTCCTTTTTCATTTAACTTAGTCTTGTACAACCATTTCACTCCAATGGGCTTTATACCTGAAACTGCATCTACCAATTCCCAAGTTTTATTACTTTCTATTGCCTCAATTTCAGCTTTCATAGCAGACACCCATTTGTCTTCTTTCACGGCCTCTTCATAACTAACAGGATCATCCAAAGAATTATACAGAGCCATTACATCTTCTTCAGCAAAGTTGGTTTGATAATCCTTCATCCATGCAGGACTTTTCTTAATCCTGCTGGACCCTTGTCTAATTGGCTGAACATCAGCTCCTTCATCATTTTCCCTTTCACCTTCAGCATCCTCCTGACTGGTTTCTTCAGTATCTTGTGTTGAGTCTGGCTCATCCGTCTCATTTTCAGGTGGAGGATCTGTCTGCTCATTAACCTTTTCAGTAGAGACTTCTTCTTCTATAACTAGATCTTGAACTTCCTCTTTAGAGTCACTCCAGTCCCACTTACCATCTTCATCAAATGCCACATCTCTGCTTATCACAAGTTTCTTGGTGATAGGATTATAGAGTTTGTAAGCCTTTGATTCTACACTGACTCCAAGGAATATGCACTTGTGACTCTTATCATCCAGTTTTGTTCTCAGCTGTTTTGGTATATGAGCATAACCAATACAGCCAAAAACTCTAAAGTGACTCACACTTGGTTTAACACCTGTCCACAACTCCTCAGACACTTTTTTTGTCTAAGCTTCTACTTATTATTCTGTTTAAAACATGGCATGCCCATACTACAGCTTCTGCCCATAAGCGCTTAGGCAAATCCTTCTCCTTTAAGAGACATCTAACCATATTCATTATAGTTCTATTTCTTCTTTCTGCCACCCTATTCTGTTGGGGAGTATATGCAGCAGTTAGTTGCCTCTTAATTCCCTCCTTTTCACAAAAATCCTTAAACTCTTGAGAAGTGAACTCTCCTCCCCTATCACTCCTCAGGCATTTTAGACTAAAACCAGTTTCCTTTTCAACCAATGTCTTAAATCGCTTAAAACATTCAAAAGCTTCCCCCTTGAAAGCCAATAAATAAACCCAGGTCTTCCTAGTATAATCATCAATGAACACTAAGACATACCTCTTTCCTCCTTGGGACATTGGTCTGATTGGTCCACAGATGTCTGTGTGAACCAACTGTAGTCTTTCAGATGCATGCCACTTGCTCTTCTTAGGTATCTCCACTCTATTTTGCTTACCAACTTCACATACTTCACATAATTGAGTCTTCTCAGTTACTTTTGGAAGTCCTTCTACCATGTTGTTGAACTGCATGGTTCTAAGAGCCTTATGATTTGCATGGGCAAATCTTCTGTGCCATAACTCCTTTCCTGTGGTAACTTGCATACATCTGTATGCTTCTTCTTGTGTAGCAAATATAGGAAACAACCTGTTTTTGGTCATCTTGGATGCCAAGATTAGACCCTTCACAGGATGATACATCTTACCTACACCCTCCTTAAAAATGAATGTTACTCCCTTCTCTTGAAGCTGCCCAACACTTATAAGATTTGAAGCCAGTTCAGGTGCATAGTACACCTTTGTAATGACTTGTGTCATCCCATCTACAATCAATTTCACATATATCCAATTCCCTGTACCTCCAACCTTTTGTCATTTCCCAACTTTACTGAGTGTGTAAAACTCAGATCAAGTCTTGAGAAACTGGCCTTGTTCCCTGTCATATGATTAGAACATGCTGAGTCTAGGAACCAAATGCTCTTTTTACCTTCTCTATGGGGCTCAGATGTAGCCATAATGGCTTTCTCTTCCTGCTCGTACGTCTCCACATCAACTGTAGCCATCAGCACCAACTCTTCATTCTCATCATACTCCGCATAGTTTACTATCTTTTCTTCAGAAGGGCATTCATATTGAAAGTGGCCCAATTTTCTACATTTGTAACATTCAACAATGCTTTTATCAAATGTGCCACGACCTCTTCCTCTACCTCTTCCTCTATAATAGCTTGATCTCCCTCTACCTCTTCCTCTACCATATGAATTGTCTTGTTCCACCTTGAGAACCTGCTCCTCAGTTGGCCTCTTCAACAACTTTTGCTCATGAACCAGCAGAGAGCTTTGCAACTCATCTACTGTCATTTCATCCAGATCTTTCGATTCTTCAATTGTGCACACAACAAAATTGAAATTCTCAGTGAGAGTTCTTAATACCTTTTCAACAATCTTCACATCTGGCATGTCATCTCCACAGTTCCTCATATCATTAGCAACCACCATTACTCTTCCAACATAGTCATTCACACTTTCACCAATCTTCATTTCAAGTGTCTCAAAGATTCTTCTTAACCTTTGCAATTGTGCCCGTTTTACTCTAGCACTCCCTTGATACTTGTTCTTCATTGCATCCCACACCTGCTTGGAAGTCTCCTTTTTGGTGATTGTTTTCAGAATTGACTTGTCTATTGACTGAAACAAGTAATTCAGAACCTTCAAATCCTTCAGTTTGCATTCATCATAATTCTTCCTCTGAGTTGCTGTAGCTTGTTCTCCTGGCTGTATCTCTGCGTACCCATTCTCTACCACACTCCAGCATTCCTTTGATTTGATGAGATTCTTCATGACCATATTCCAATGATCATAATCTCCATCAAACTTCGGTACATGGGTTGCCTGGAAATTGCTCGACTCTTCTGTCATTGTTATTGTACAGCAGCTCGTACTTCTCTCAAACTCACAAAACAGATCTCACTCAGCTCTCTAATGGATCTCACTATTGTGCTCGGATACCACTTGTTGTGTCAAGTGCATATAGTAACACAGTAAGCTACTGAATTCGATGCCTCTATTAATGATCAGCAAAGGCTTTTATAACCAAACAGTTACAACAGTCAAAAACTAACTTAGGCTAAAAATCAGGAAGCTACTGAAAATAAGGAAGACTCAACAACCTACTAAGACTCAGTCCACTACTTCTTAACGTTAACATGCTAAGGACTTGAGCTTTATTGAAACACACTAGAATAATAAAACATTAAACATTTATTAGACCCCAATAAATATTATAGGAATTATCTTCTTCTTCCTTCTTTTTTTTTTCTTTTTTTTCTGTTGAACTAAATTATCTTTTGGGGTTTGAAAAAAAAAAGTGATAGTTTAGTAATGATAATTAATTGAATATGGAGTTGAAATATTCCTTTTAGTCCAAGAGACAACTAGTATTGTTGAAAACAATGTATCATACACGAAAACTTCATCTAAAAATCCAAATGTTTAGTTGAACCATCTCTATTTGTATCCGGATCTTATTCCACCTCATCATCAATATTTGTTTGTGTTCTCTCTTTCTGCCAACGTAACTATATTATACTAGTATACTATACTATATTAATATAAGAATATAAGAATGGAACACAGAATAATTTAAGATAAAACCTACTTTTGACTAGGATAAGTTGTCCTTTTAAATTTAAGTTGGTCAAATTTTTCTCTTGATATTAGCTTAGTTGGTTTTTAAGTAGAGTTAGACTGAGTATGTTCTAAGAATTTTCTTTCCTTTTATTTTATATTTTTTATTGTATTAGAAAGTTGATCATGTATATATATCGAAAAGAAAACATTGTTAACATCTTTAGAAGTAAAAAATCTTCACAAAAATCCAGAATATGCCTACTATCCGTTCCACTGGGAATATGTCTACTATCCGTGTCACCCTTTGAGTAGGCTTACAAAACAATGAAGCCATCTAATTAGAAGAATATATATATATATATATAAACACTAAAATGTTTTATTGGGGGCAGATAGCTGACTTTTCAAGTCAAAGATTCATGGAATTGACATATCAGTTTATTATAAAGCAGGAAGTGGATCATAGTTTATAATTCTTCTGTTGAAAAATCCAATTGAACTTACCCATCATCTTTGAACGTGAAGTAATATTTGACTGTGTTTTAATACTTTGTTATTTGAATGATAGGGAAACTCATACTTGACTATTAAGCTTTTGTTTTGACTCAATTTTGTCATATGGATTAAATAATTTCATATGAGGTAAATAATCCAAGACAAGACATCATACATATGTAGTTGGTTATGGAGGCGCCCCCTTTTCGCGTGTAACTTGGAATTTTGGCAATTTTGGTTTCAGAGGGCGTCCATATAAAAATCTAAGAGGTGCATGCACAACTTTCCTATAACTCCGAACATTATTAGGAGAAATTATGAGAAATGTTTGATTAGAAACCCCAATGTTCCCTAGAGAGGTATGAAATAAAAGTAAAGAGAGAAAATGACATTGGTGGTGGTCGATTATAGTGGGAGGATCAAGGATGGTGGTACTGTGGTAGTGGTGGAAAGTGAAGAGAGGAAGAAGCGAAAGTGTTTTTCTATTTTTTTTTGTAAAACTAATTGTTCCCTTGCAGTTAACCAATCATTATTGATGGCTGGTTTCTAACCAAGAGGATAGGGAGGGGACACGAGTCTAATATTTTAGATTGAAACAGTAAAAATATAAAGTAAATATTAGTTGTTAAGTTTGACTAACGAAAATACTGTCCTATGAACCAAATGGAATGTTGTACAAATACACAGACCAAGTTAAAATTAACCCTTAACTAGCTCGACTTATAATGCACAATTGGAACATGGGCAGAAAGTGAAACTTATATTTGAGTCGGGAAGAAATACAAAAGAAAGCTCTCCAGATTGAAAGCATGTCTGCCAAGGTAGAGGAAATGGAGAAGTTTGCTCTGGGTACAAATTGTATTCTGAATGAAATGCGTCAGAAAGTAGAAGATATGGTGGAAGAAACATCTAGACAAAGGCAACGAGCTGCAGAAAGTGAGCAGGAGCTTTGTCGTGTAAAGCAAGATTTTGAATCTCTAAGATCTTATGTTGGTAGTCTTATTATTGTAAGGGAAACACTTCTTTCGTCGGAGAAGCGGCTTTTTGAGAGGTGTGGTTGTTCTTCTAATTTGCTTATTTCATTGGGCTTGCTTCATACGTCCGCGTTCTTGCTTATGTTCTTCAATTCTCATAGTTATTGATGCACGTTACTTCAATACGGGTAATCTGTATCCTATACGGTAAGATCACAACTTCTTTATAAATTGCTTATGTTTGTACGTATTGGTCACATGTCCTCTTTGTGCTCCCGTGCATGATGAGATGCTTGGAATAAAATTAGGAGGAGCTAAATGCATATTCTACATTTGGTTACTAGTGAGAGATTAGCCCTAATGCTTTTCTTGCCAGGCCTGTGCACTCCTACCAATTTGTGGCTATATATATTGGAGTCTAGCTGATATCAGCATCTTGATCATCCCCGCAAAGATGTTCCAATTTGAGTTCATAACAGTTTCCAAGTTATGTTAGGAAAAATTCTGCAAAATTTGACGAAAAGCAAAAGACTTTTCTCTTGAACGTTAGTCATAGTCCCGTCATCTCATTGTGTTATGCACTATGTAATTGTACAATTTTCGTTGCAAGCAGATATCTCCGTTTTCGGTTGTTACATATCTTATACTTCACATTCTCAGGTTTATGCCGTAAGATGAGTATATGTTATGTCCTTACTCACACTAGAATTTATCATGATTGCACAGTTAGTTCATGCACCCAATTTGTTGACCTTGAAACTCCTCGATGCATCTTAATCGTATCTGAAAAATCACCGAGTATCAAAAGTTCTTAAATATCTGTATCATTTCAACGTGATAAATGAATTTGGTTCTGTTGTTAAGTTTGTGGCCATCCATCTCAAAACCAATTGGCAATGAGTGGAGAGGACCTATACTTTATATTCTTGGTAGCTAGTTACCCAGTCTCCATGTGGGACTATTCTCACACACCCCCTCACATGTGGCGTTCTTTGAGCGTAACACGTGTGTTTTTTTCTTTACGGGTGACGTGGAGCACGTGTGGCTTTTAAGCCTATCACGTGTGGGCCTAGCTCTGATACCATGTTAAGTTTGTGGCCATCCAACTCAAAACCAATTGACAATGAGTGGAGAGGACCTATACTTTATATTCTTGGTTGCTAGTTACCCAGTCTCCATGTGGGACTATTCTCACATCTGTTGATAGCAGGTTAGTTACGAAAACCAGTCAATTGGAAGGGGAGAAGTTGCAGAAAGAGGCGGAAGTTCAGAAACTCATGACAGAAAATGTGAGGCTAAGTGCTCTTCTAGACAAGAAAGAAGCTCAACTGGTGGCGATGAACGAACAATGCAAGATGATGGCTCTGAACTCCTCGAGCATTTAATCAGTCATCGCCCAATGTGAAGTAAAATGTGGTTGAGGGATGTTCTCAATCAACGGTGAGGTCGTTGATGCGCGTGATCCGATACTGCTGTGTACACTGTGTGGTAAAAATGTAATGAACTTGTAATTTTTGGAAGAAAAGTTGGTTTGTTCTAATTTTAGTTTGTGCTAGTAACTAATCTCCACCAGGTTTCAAGTTTCTTGCAACTTACTGCAGTATGTATGACTCATAAATTCGTTCTCAATTTAAGAAGACACTACTTGAACCCCATTTCCAAACCCTCCAACTCTCAAGAGAGAACAAATAAGTGATTAATTTATAAGGTTAGTGGAAGGAGAGTAATGCTAGGGAACAAGAAAAGTTAGGCAGGCAGTCACTCTACACAAAATCTTATTTGGCTTCTCGGTGCTTTTATAACTTTTTTTTTTTTTTGTTGAAAGGTGCTTTTATAACTTGATTGTTATCTGCTGATGAGATTCGGCTATATCAGCTTTCTTGGTGCAGGAGCGGGCTGAAGCATTTTCGCTTTCGCTCACCTACCCTAGCTAGTGAGTAAACAAAAAGTTACACACTAACCAATGAATGATAAGAGTAGTAGCCAGGTCAGCAACATCCAGATTACTTGACAATGTTTCTTTCTTTGCGTCACACAATAACTTCCTCCTCACCCTTTTCTTCCTTTCCACAGTCCACACACTCATTTCTCTCTCTCTCTCTCTCACTACTTTCTCTCTCTCTCACTACTTTCTCTCTCTCTAAACTTCCAATGGATGTAAGTGTAACCTTCACCACCACCGGGAAGCCCCAATCTCTATCTCCATTTTCATGTTTCCCTCTCTCATCTTCTTCTTCTCATCGGCTTCTTCGTAAAGAATTTCTTGGTTGCCGTCATCGGTTAAAGCTACCGGAACTTCAATCTCGAAGAAAATGCAAGAAATTAAGGTTTCAATTTCAGTCATCTCGGTTTCTCTTCAGAGCTTCTTCCTTGTATTCACAACCAGTTATCGTGATTGTCGCTGCTGTTGCTACCATCTCTGCTTTCACTCTACTCTACTTGAATTACAATAACAGATGGAAGAAAAAGAAGAAGATCATCGTGAATGCTGAAGATGTAAGTTCCAATTTAAAATTAATTCCCTCCATGCAAATCCCTTTTTGTGTTTTAGGTAAAATTAACTGTACTAGTCATTATTAGTCTTTGAAAAGTTATTAGGTACTACTAATTAACATCTAATTAAATACACTATTATCTCCGAGTATCTTGCTTTTGATTGTGTCAGAATAATCCCACATGGGAGAAGAACCATCTAGAGGAAGGATATAATCTATAGGTCCTCTCACACTGATTTCCAATTGGTTTTGAGTTGGATGACCACAATAATCACTTGGCTAATGTTGCTAACAATTAATTTTAGCCATAACCATATTTGAAACCCAAGTACCTTCATATTTACTTAAGTCGTTAAAACAAAGTGTGAGAATAGTCCCACCACATTGGAGAATAGGTGTCTAGCAACCAAGAATATAAGATCTAAGTCCTCTCCACTCATGGCCAATTGGTTTTGAGTTGGATGACCACAAACTTAACATGGTATCAGAGCTAGGCCCACACGTGATAGGCTTAAAGCCACACGTGTTCCACGCCACCCGAAAAAATACACGTGTTACCCGTGAGGGGGGCGTGTGAGAATAGTCCCACCACATTGGAGAATAGGTGTCTAGCAACCAAGAATATAAGATCTAAGTCCTCTCCACTCATGGCCAATTGGTTTTGAGTTGGATGACCACAAACTTAACACAAAGTCCCTTATGTTTCGAAAAAAAAAAAAATTCTTTCTAGTTAAATAATTTCAGGTGAGTTTTTCAAGATCATGAGAGATTAAGGGTTGGTTGAGGTTCTTAATGATTCTACAAATCGTGTAGGTTTCACGTCTCAGGGATTCCAATAGTCTCAATGATATCGAAAAATCCAGACAACATACAGGTTCCACACAGCCGGGTATTAAGAACGAGATTATGCACCTAGAGAGAGTTGATGTGGAGGCGCATGTGAAGGAAATTATAATTGAACAGCACAATGAGAATGGCAATGTATACGCGGATAGAATGGTGCCACATGGGAATGCTAAACAATCTCATTTTAACGGCTCTGATGTTCTCGCATCTAAAAGTGGTGTTACCGAAATTTTGAATAGAGCGGAAGGCGCGGGCGTCATCTCTCCACCTCAAATGCTCAAGGAATCAGGTCTTGAAGTAGTAAAACTGTCAATTGATATGCATGAATTTCCATCTGAAGGACATGAAGTAGAAGCTCTGATGAACACCAAGTTGTCCCATTTAGCGACGGAATCTACTTGTAGTGCTTCTACGATTCCTGTAAAGGATATTAGTGTAGAAATACATAAAGATGCAAAATTAAAGCATGGAAGCGAAGGAGCAAATGAAAGTCAAGTGTCTGGCTATAGTGCTTTCCTCAGAAGATCTGTTAGAGAAGAACTTTATATGTTTTATGAAAAAGGCAAGTCTGAGATGAGACCAACGTCAAAACTTAGTGATCTAGAAGTGATAGTTCCCCATATCCCTGAAGTGCGTAGTATCTCCTACCTACTTGAACCTACTACAGTAAGCGAAGCTGAACCACCGAAGCGAGGTTCTCATAATACCACAGGTTATACTTCATATGCAAAATTACTTATTTGGCATACTTCGATCTTTTGTATTTTCCTTGTGCTTCAATGAATGTCGATAGTTGAGCAGCCTTCCGGCATCGGGTTGTAATGGCTCTGTTTAAACCTGTGCTAAAATTTCAGGCTATCCAGGAGGAGAGCTGTCTGTTGTGAATTATGGAGGAGATTCTTCTCGTAAAAGAAAGAATTTTGGCAAAGATGGGATGTTTCAAAGACATACGGGGAAAAGGATTACGTCTGTGAATGGTCAAAAAGATTTACTCCCTCAACCATTTGGGACGCAACCCAATGGTATATGTGATTCATCGGAGTACTTAAACACTTACAACCGTTTGATCAGAGCGGGGAGGTACCACTCATCTTTCATTTCTAAGCTGCATAATTTGATCCATTTTAATGCAAAAACTTGTGAAGAGTGAAATTGTTTGACTTCAAAATTGAGTAAATTGTAGAAGTGGTAAATAGAGCTCAATAATGTGTTGATCATTTACTTTGCAATAATGTTCTGGGATTATATTCTCAGTTTGGGTAGGAACTAGGAATTATCTTTGTCATGAGTTGGTCAGTTTGTATTGCCCATTGTGTGCTAAATTAGGCAACCGAGTTTGGGATATTTTGAACTTGTATACTACTCCACAATCTCCTAAGTTGATTAAACTTATCTGAATTCTATTTTTCATCGTTATATCAGGTTAGCTGAATGTATAGAATTGTTGGAATTCATGGAACAAAGGGGCCTGCTGGATATGAATAAGGTTGCTCTCCTTCCCTTAAGCTACCAAAAAAATGTTTTAGTTTTTGAATATTTGACTTTATTGTCACTTGGCATTGACGAGTTTGCTCTGATTTTAGGTTTATCACGTCAGGTTTTTCAGCACCTGTAAAAGTCTGAAGGCTGTCAAGGAGGCATTTCGTTTTGCTAATCTCATCCCAAATCCAACACTGAGTACTTTTAATATGCTCTTGTCTGTTTGTGCAAGTGCACAAGACTTTGAAGGTATCCCTTTATGGTGCTCAGGAGTGCAATCTTCTCATTATCAACTATACTGAAGTTATATGCTTTTCCTTTTAGGAGCGTTCCAGGTTCTGCAGCTGGTTAAGAGTGCTGGGTTGAAAGCTGATTGCAAACTCTACACTACATTATTGTCCACTTGTGCTAAAAGTGGTAAAGTTGATGCCATGTTTGAAGTAAGTA